>JAADXR010000345.1:0-32229 GCA_023337935.1 Elongisporangium anandrum
CGTAGTCGCATCCAGACCTCCGCCCTCGAAGATACCTGCGTTATTGATGAGTAGATCGATGGGCACATCCTTCAGGTCTTCTGGAGCCTTGAGGATCGATTGCTCGTCTCCGGTGTCCAGCTGAAGAAGCTTCCAGGGCGACAGAGCAGACGGAAGCAATAGTCCCGTTGTGCAACCGCTCCGCAAACGAACACGACAGAAATCGAGAGCATTCCGATTGAGTTAGTGCGAGTCCACGTCATTTCCCTTTTTTGACCCGACAGCCAGAGATGGTCAAGACTGTTCTGATCACTGGCGCCAGCCGCAGCATCGGCTTCACGTTCGCTTATCACTACATCACGCAAGGCTGGAACGTCATTGCGACGGCCAGAAATCCCGAGGCAGCCGATCCAAAGTACTTTGATTGGTCGAAGGCTTTGAGCGCAATCATTTATTTCGCACGTGTCTTCGTAAATACTACTGATGCCTTCAAGCATGTTTCGCCTCTCATTTGATTTTAATCAACTAGAGTCTCTTCCGCATGATCGATGACTTCGAAGCCATCATCTTCCAGACTAAACTGCATGGCTTCATCGGCTTGTAAGAATGGCAGCGGCACGCCACCATGGTTTTCGGGCATGTCAAAAAGCGTCTTGGTGAGAAGCCGTTCCTCTTCTTGCAGTGCTTTCACGAAACCACACTGGCCTGCGGTCGTGGCTTCCGCACAGCATGACAGGACATTATGGGAACCAAGCGCACCCTCGAGACGCTCGGCCATCTGCAGCATATAGCACTTGGCGGATTCCTTGTACCACCTAATTGCCTGGCTTTCGAGCTTGAGCACCTTCGCGAACAGAACGCGCATCAAACAGTCGCCACTCACAGTGCCGATCGTTGTTTCCACCAGAGTCTTGAAATTGCTACTGCCAATATCGCGTTGTAGGATGAATGACTGAGCAGAAAGCAGGCATTATTAGTCATATACGATTGCAGTAGCGGGGCTCACGCAGTAACGCACCGTCGGGAATAACGACGCGAATGCTGTCGCCTTCTTCAGCGTCTCGCTTTCGATCTTCTTGAGCTCTTTCTCTTCGTTCCGCTTGGACTGTTCTGATTCAATAGACGCCATATTTAATTGCTTGGTGAATTCGCGCTCTTCCATGAGCGAGATAATCCAGATCATGCACTTCTCTTGATCATGACCACAGGCATCCACACTCGCCTGTGCATCTTCTTCCGTAAATCCTGACGTGATCAAACGCTGCACTACCAAACTTTGCCGTTGTCGCCCCGTTTCACTTGCGAGTCGTCGAGATCGACGACTGCGACCTCGAGTTTCAAATTCTACGCTCAACACACAAGTTCTTTAGAAACACACTTCCTTGCAAACAGAGGATGGCACGGAACTCCTTACCTTCTTCGTCGGGTACGTCCTCCAACTCTGAACTATCGTCGATGAAGTTTCGCCTGAGCCGTGCCTGCTTGGGCTGGGATCGTGGCGTAGTCGAATCAACAGACTCTCGCCTTGATCGCTTCTTGCTTCTGTGCTCAATGGCCGATTCAGCCGAGGAAAAAGAACTGTGAGCCGTTCTAGAAGGGCTAGCTGTCACTGCCGGCTGTGGTGTAGCCACTGCTGATTGCTTCACCATTGCACGTGGCGACTTCACTCCATTTACTGTCAGCTTCTTGTCTCCGATCTCCTTCGCTGTTCTCTGAGCCAGACTCGAGTGGCTCGCTGATTGATGTGCTGGCCTTTGACTGACTTGGTGACTACTGGCTCCAAGCCCATTCACGTGTTGTACAGTTTTCTGACTAGGCGGAGCTTGTTGCTGCACCACAACACGTGGTTTTGGCTGTGGTGGTGCTGGCTGCTTGGACTGCGCATTTGATTGAGCTGGAGCCGGCTTTACGACTTGTGGTTTGATCGGCTCCGTGGCTGGCTTCGACGTTGCAGCTGGTTGTGGCACAGCCACTGGGTGTTGAGGAGCTGCTTGCGGTGTGATTCTTGATGGCTTTGACGTTGCTTTTGATTGTACCACGGTCGTAACAGGCGGAAACTGAGCAACTGGTTGGATCACTACTTGAGGCGCGTTGCTCACCTCTGCTGTTGCTGAGCATTGAGGAACTGACTGTTTCAGAATTTGAGGCGACCGTGCTTCCGGTGCAGGCATTGGGTGTTGTGGAACTGGTTGTTTCAACACCGGAGTCGGCTGTGCTGCAGGTGCTGGAGCAGGCTTTGGCGCTGGTGTCGATTGCGCCACCGTCGGAGCAGGCTGTGTCGTCGGATGCTGAGGTGCCTGCTGATTTGTCACTGTGTGTATCTGCTTTGTCGAAGCTGGCGCTTGCATCGGCTGAGCCGGTTGGACTGTCAGTGGCGTCGGCGTTGACTGACTTCCAAACGTGTATGCTGCTGTATTCGCACCGCTCTGAGCCACCATGCTTGCTAACATTGAGGCTGTGCTGTATCTGGGCAAACTTGAAGCACTTGATGATATCGGAGCACTGTTGGCCGCCACATGGACTGGCGCGTTGGAAATTGCTCGGCTCGGAATGGTGCTGAAAGGGATAGCAGACGCATTCACGGATGCAGTAGCTCCAACGGCAGCTGAACGCGCTTGGAAAGGATCGAACGAATTCCGTGCAGTAGGCTGCTCTAACGGCGCAGTCGTAGTGGTCGGCAAGTCGTTGCTCTCCACGTAGCTCATATCTTCAATCTCCATATCCACCTGCGAGAAAATGCAATGGCATTCATCAGCATTTCGCAATCCTTTCCATGGCCCAATAGGCGATTCTACCTCCACGACACCACGGAAGAGACTGGCGACTTCTGTAACAGACAGCCCTTGGACACACCGCGATCCCACACTGCGCACGATCCATCCTGAGAGCCAATCAATGCATGCACGTGCATCAGATCACACGCGTCGCAGAAACAAACCAGCATGCATTCGTGTTAGATACCTGGTTTGATGCCTGCGCGATCCGCCGGCAATTGCGGAGACACGTAGGAAACCGATGGGAAGTGCATGTGCAAGCGGAACTTTGGCTGCTCGAGCGTCATGCCGAATGACCGCTCGCCCTCGCGCTTGGTCATTCGTAGTCGCCGCATGCGGCTGCGTTTTGCCTCCATGGCTGATGCTGCGGCGGGTCCAGCTAGCGCCGCGGGTCAATAGATGCTTTGTCTATGGCTCGGCCAATCGCCAGCGTCGGAGTCTCAATACAGAGCTGGCAATCGAAGCTCAACGGAGCACGCGTCGTCCCGAGACCTCTTCGCCCCGAACGCAAGCCGCAGAATGCAGCGGCGGTGGTGCTCGTGGGTATTCTAGCAAATCTACGCAAACTCCACATTTAAATCCGCGGTCCCGGTCCCATCTTTGAACCGGTTTCAGGGTGGGTTTGAGGGTCACAGCTGGCCAATCACTGCTTGGGATTCGGTCGTTTCTAACGTTTCTATACCAACAGCAACAGCTCCGGCCAGTCCAAAGCGCCAAGAGCAGGACGTCGGTCGGATCCGGCGGCGTTCCTCTCTATCCACGAGGACCCAGAGCTCTCTCTCTGCGTCTACGTCTGTGTCTCTCTGTGTGGATCTCTGACCGCTCGCTGGCTGTGCGACCATGGGCGTCCCCGCTTTCTTCCGCTGGGTGCAGGAGAAGTACCCGAAATGCATCGTGGACTGCGTCGAGAGCCGCGCCGTCGTGCTCGAGGGAGAGCACCACTACGAGCTCATTGACACCACGGGCCCCAACCCGAACAACTTTGAGGTCGACAACCTGTTCGTCGATATGAACGGTCTCATCCATCCCTGTGCGCATCCGGAGAACGGCGAAGCGCCCAAGACCGAGGAAGAGATGTTCCGTCGCGTCATGGCCTACGTCGACCGCCTTGTGGCCGCTGTGCGTCCGCGTCGCGTGCTCTACCTGGCTATCGATGGCGTCGCGCCGCGAGCCAAGATGAACCAGCAGCGTGCGCGTCGTTTCCGCGCTGCGCAGGAGGCTGAACAGCGCATGGAGGTCGAGAAGGAGGCGCTCGAGTACATGAAGGCGCTGGGCCACAAGGTGCCCGCCAAGCAGGAGAAGGGCTGGGATTCCAACGTCATCACGCCAGGCACCAAGTTCATGGCCAAGCTGGCCAAGTACCTGCGCTTCTACATCCGCGACCGCGTGAACAACAACCCGGCGTGGCAGTCGTTCAAGGTCGTCTTCTCGGATGCTGGCGTGCCCGGAGAAGGAGAGCACAAGCTCATGGCGTTCGTTCGTCAACAACGTTCGCAACCAGGATACGATCCGAACCAGCACCACGTGCTGCACGGTCTGGATGCCGATCTCATCATGCTGGGGCTTGCCACGCACGAAGTCAAGTTCTCGATCCTGCGTGAAGAGGTGCTCTTCGGAAAAGCCAAGTACGAGCGCGAACGCCAGAAGGAGAAGATGCTTCTGGATAACAATGGAGTGCCGCAGTCCAAGCGCAAGCGCGGCGAATTTGGTGAACACGATTCGGACGCGATTCCGGATGATCAGAAGCCGATGCAATTCTTGCATATTGCGACGCTTCGAGAGTACTTGGCTGTTGAATTCGAGGTATGTGCCTACATTGTTGCGTGCAATATTGTGATGAGCTGACCGTGCCTGCTTTGCTTTCCTATGTAGCCGCTTTCCCGAGTGCTGCCGTTCCCGTACGATTTCGAGCGTGTCATTGACGACTTTGTGTTCCTCTGTTTCTTCGTTGGTAACGATTTCTTGCCGCATTTGCCTTCGCTGGATATTCGTGATGGCGCGTTGGACTTCCTCATCTTGATCTACGCAAAGCTCTTGCCGGCTATGGGCGGATACCTGACCGACGCTGGTGAAGTGGATCTTTCCCGCGTTGACGTTATCTTAGCTGAAGTCGGTGCCGTGGAAGACGTGATCTTCCAGCGTCGCGCACTCAAGCAAGAAGAAAACGAGCGGAGACGCAAGTCGCGTCTGACAAATGAAAAGAAGGATCAGATTGGTGCAGCAGCCGCGAAGGATTCGGCTGTTGAAATTGTTAAGAAGCGTCGTATTGATCAGGGTACGATCGAGGCAGACAAGAAGTACGGTGGCATGACTGCTGACGAGGCGATCAAGGCGCGCATTAAGGAAAGTGTCGAGAATCAACTTGAAAAGTACCGTGAAGAAGTGCAGGACGTTGTTCGTCTGGGTGAGCCCGGATGGAAGACGCGTTATTACTCAGACAAGATGAAGGCTGATGATATCAGCCATGGTGGTGGCCGCGAGAAGGTTTTCCAGACATACATTGAAGGTCTGTGCTGGGTGATGAAGTACTATTACTCTGGCTGTGCTTCATGGCAATGGTTTTACCCGTTCCACTACGCGCCGTTTGCGTCAGATTTGCGCAACATCGATCGCTTCACTATCAAGTTTGAGGAAGGCGTTCCATTCCATCCGTTTGAGCAGCTGATGGGTGTCTTCCCTGCCGGCAGTGGACACGCCATTCCCAAGCCGTACCGTTGGCTCATGTCAGACCCAGAATCGCCTATTATTGACTTTTACCCCAAGGACATCCCCGTCGATCCTAATGGAAAGGCCATGCCGTGGCTCTGGGTCGTGTTGCTTCCATTTATTGATGAAGCGCGTTTGCTGGAGGCCATGAAGAAGGGCAACTCGGAGTTGACCGAGGCTGAGCGGAAGCGCAATGAGCGATTTGGTATGGAGCTTATCTTTTTCCATCGCAAGAATCCGATCATGCAGATTGAGCCAACGCCCGAAAACCCAGAATCGCCGATTGATCCGACGATCGCGGCCTCTATGAATGGCACCCTCACTTACGCAGAGTCGGTCTTCTTCCCCATTGGATGCATCGTGCCAAGCCCAGAAAAGGCCCAGCGACATCTTGTCGACATCCCTAACAACCAGTGCTATAGCTTCCAATTCCGCCTGCCGCCTAATCTCAAGCATGTGTGCCGTTTGCTCGAGGGCGCGTACTCGCCGGTGCCAGTGTTGGTCACTGAGAATGACAAGCGCATTACGATTCCGTTCTTCGGCAAGGCCAATATCAGCATCGTCGATCTCGCGGGTCAGGCACTGAACGTCACAAACATCCGGCATAACTGGAGCTCCAGAGGTGGCGGCAATGGCGGTGGTGGCGGTGGCAACCGCCAACAGCAGCCGTACGTGAACAACAACCTCAATCTGAACCGATACAGCAATGCACCGCCTCAGGGCCAGCAGTACAACCAGTATCTGAACAATGGCGTCGGCAACTGGGGATCGCAGGAGCCGCGCAACAAGCGTGGTCAGTACCAGCAGCAGGGCGGCAACTACAGAAACAACGATCGCCAGGGAGACTACCGCCAAGGTAACCAGGGTGGCTACAACAACTACAACAATAACAACCAGCAGCAGCGTGGATCCTACCAAGGCGGTCGTCCTTCCAGTGGAAACAACTACGGTGGAGGTCGTCCGTCTCAAGGCGGCTACAACGGTGGTCGTGGAGGCGCCGCCCCGGGTGGCTTCAATGGCGGCAGTGGAGCGCGCATCCAGTCGGCGTTTGGCGGAGGCAGTCTTCAGGCTTCGGCAGCATTCCCGTCTACCCATATCGGCAGCACTGGTCCGCCAGCCCCGCGAAGTCTTGAAGCCCTGAAGGCCGGACTTCGCAACATGCACCAGCAGCGCGGCACGAACCAGGGAGGCCCGAGTGGTCCACGCCCGCAAGGCGGCAATGGCTCGCGCTACGACCGCTAATTGGTCATGCCACTAGTTTAGTTTTGTCAGATAGGAAACTACATTGCTAGCGTCACGCTGGACGACTCGGACAAGATCCTGGACTTCGATGGCCAGCCTCTGCCTTGGTAAAATGCATCTGGCAAAGCCTTCATAAGACAGCAAGACGTCAATACGATAAACATACAGTTGAATCAGAGTTTGCTATTTCAGAGGCTTATCTTTTGTTTATTACTGAGAATCAAGGCATTGGGCCGAAGCAGGCATGTATTGCTGAAGTTTGTTGTTATTGGGACCACCTCTGGGTGTTCCAAGCTCCAACAGTTCCGTGTGGACACTCTTTTCCCCAGTCCAGACAGCTCGTGTAGCACCATAAATCCACGCGACCGGTTCTCAGCTGGAGTTATTTTCTCATGGGCACCGGGCTCGTGATCAATCAGCTGAGGAGTCTCAAACCGTCCCATTACGAAAATGTATCGACGAAAGGTGCTTCCAGTCTGCTGTATGGCCTGCTTTCGAGGCTTCTATCATGGGAACGTACAAACATCGCTCACTTCGAACTGGTAAAGCAGCGCGATAGAACCGACTTTGTAAGGCAATTGGACTTACCAAGTCATGAATGGGCCTCTTTGTGTTTCTGTATTGTGAAATTAGAGCTCGTGAAGGGCTGTCAATATGTCTTTTCTGGGGCTCAAGAACCGATCTCTGGTGTACGAACGCATCATGATCACCTCTCGTCGAACCTCTCGCTGTCGATCTGGATTGGTACTTACCAAGGCAGATCGTTGCCTTGGTAGTCCAGGAACATGCCCGAGTCGGCCAGCGTGAAACTGGCGATGACCTTGGTCATGCCTGCCACACTCGTCTCGACGCTGATTCCTCCTTCAGCGTGGTTGGTCATGTCCGTGGCGACGTAGCCTGGGTTGATGGGCAGAAAACTGACGTTGTCACTCTTCAGGTCGACCGCCAGGCTCTTGGTGATCATGTTGAGCGCCGCCTTGGCCGCGCGGCAGCCGTAAATTCCACCAGCCATGAGGTTTCCTTCCGAATTGAGCTGGATGCTTCCCAAAAACGACGAGAGCTGCACGACAAAGGCGCCCTTGGTCGCCAGCTTGAGATTGGGCAGCAATGCGCGCGTCGTGAGGAATGGACCCGTGACGTTGACCTCGAACTGGCGCATGAGGTCAGCCTTGGTCGTCACATTGATATCGCCGCCTTCGAAGATACCGGCGTTGTTGATGAGCAGATCAATGGGCACAGATTTCAACTCAGTCGCCGCTCTCAGGATGGACTGCTCATCGCTGGTGTCAAGCTGCACGATCTTCCACGGCGACAGGTCCTTGAGCTGAGATTCAGAGAAGCAGAGCGCTGAACAATCACTGATGCTAGTGCGCAAGCGTAGTCGCTTTCCGTACCTTAAGCGCTGAGTCAGGGTTTCTGGCCGCAGCGATGACGTTCCATCCGCTACTGGCGTAGTGCTTGGCGAATTGGAGGCCGAGGCCACGAGTGGCGCCGGTGATGAGCACCGTCTTGGGCTGCTGGGTGGTGGTTATGAGCTTGGTGGTTGGATGGTAAATGTTGCAATGACTTCGTGTCCACGGCTCTCGTGGCGCGGCAATAGGCCTGTTCTGTTGACGTATTTGAAGTTGACGTGCTTGTCTTTGACCTCAAAACGTAATCACTACTAATCGATGGGATTAGTACCAGATCCCAGATCTTGGAGTCGCTGACGTAATTAGTTTGATTAGTATGAAGATCCGTCTGCGCCTCCACAAATACGGTAAGCTGCAGCCCGTGATCAACGTGGCCAGCCAAAGGCCCAATCATGTGATTACATATATCTATCACATGACTTTCACTGGGTCTGCAGTGTAGACCCAGTAGACTCTACAGTATCTAAGTGGTCGGAATGGGGCGGACAGTGACATTTTGAAGCATTCGAAAGAGACCTTTTGATCGCGTATTCATCTCTCCATCATGTTGCTGTTGGGCATGCGCCCTTTACACCCGCACAGTGGCAAGAACATTCATGACTTTGTGTGGATTATGTCCAATTGCCTTACAAAGATGGTCCTATCGCGCTACCAGTACCGGTACGTTCCCCATGATAGAAGCCTCGACAGCAGACCACACAGCAGAATGGAAGCGCCTTTCGTCGATACCACACAAATACGCCGAATCATTTTCGTAATGAGACGGTTTGAGATTCCTTCTCAGCTGATAATAATGACGTTCCCGGTGCCCATGAGAAAATAGCTCCAGCTGAGAACCGGTCGCGTGGATTTATGGTGCTACACGAGCTGTCTGGACTGGGGAAGAGTGTCCACACGGAACTGTTGGAGCTTGGAACACCCAGAGGTGGTCCCAATAATAACAAACGTCGTGCTTCGGTCCAATGCCTGGATTCTCAGTAATGAACAAAAGATAAGCCGCTTTGCCAGATGCATTTTACCAAGGCAGAGGCTGGCCATCGAAGTCCAGGATCTTGTCCGAGTCGGCTAGTGTGATGGCTTGGTCATGCCACTCACGCTCGTCTCGATGACTCGTATCTTCCTGCCTACGATGTGGCCTCAGATTTGTTGGCCCAAACATTGTATCCGTCTGGCTCCTCCTTGCTTCAACTGTGATTTGTACCCTCAGATCTCGGCAGCATCAAGCTCAATTCCGAAGAATATCCGGCTGCGGGTGGCTACTCCTCAACATGATCTCCAAGAGCCTGTCGATCGATTTCAAGAGCGGCAACATTGGCTTGCTCACTCTCCTGCCTGGCTACGTCGCCACCGGTATCGGCGTCACTGCTGAGCAATCAGCCCCGAGCAATTGGCCTATAAGTTCTTGACCAAGACCAGGCCATGCCTTGGTAAGCAGAACAGAGCTGCACCCGCAGGTATGCATTTTTATTATACATTGTTTGGAACCAGAAGAGAGAGATCGATCTACTTGCATTGCATTTTGTTGAAGTTGCCTTGTCCATGTGATTCTACTGTAGTACCTCTGTAATGGAATACTACACATTTGGCGCCAAGAAACCCTTTCAAATCGGATTTTGATGAACAGCGATGAGGAGCTGATGCAGCCCATGGGCCCGCCGCCTCGGCCCACGGCACGGCCTGTGGCGCTGCCCAGAGGCGGTGGATGGAGGCCGCAGGTTGATGCACTGCAAGAACCAACGCCACAGCGTGCGCCCGTGCCGCATTCGCACCCGTTGGCTGTTCTGGGCGCCCACAAGCCCACACCGCAGATGACGTTCCAGCCGATCAGCGGCAAGCGGCTGCATCCGGCCTTCCGCAATCGCACCAAGATCGACGCGTTCCTGGAGAAAGAGAATCGAGAGAACGAAGCTGAGCAGACGAAGTGGGAGGAGACGCCGGCCGCACGCGCGCAGGTGAACTCCAGCCGTGCGATTGAGGTCCATCGCACAGAGATCCTGGCCATGCAGGCTCCTGCACCAACGCTGACGACCTACGACCGAGTCGCTGCAGCCACCCACGCAAGCGAATGGAGACGTCTTGCAGCACAGAAGCAGCAGCAATCGGTGCCAATGGATGCAGAGTCGAATGGACCAGTGGATTCCAATCTCGCGAGAGCTCGCGCTCGTAAAGTGAAGAAGCAGGTCGATCCCACGTGGCTGCAAGCGCGGCAGGATGTTGCCAATCGCCCTCGAGACCCCATGGAGCGTGAAGACGAGCGCCATTTACGCGAGCCGCTCGTGCGTACGCGAGTAGAGGATCTAGTGGCCAGCCGCGTGTTTTTTGACGCGCAGGATTCAGCGCGCTTGCGCTCGTTCGCGCCCATGACGTCGCTAGAGCTAACCACCGATCGACCGAGCGCGCCATTCTACGACGCTCCGTGGTCCTGGTAGACCAAGCCGTGACCCAGCAACACCTAATATATTCACGCTTCCTTACTAGTAGATGGGCTTGTAGCCAGCGATGACGCGCTTGTAGATGCGGTGGGCTCGGATCGCCATCCCGATGGCCACGCAGACGAGCACGAGCGTCAGGGACGCGTGCACCAGCAGCACGGAGGAGGAAGCGTTCATCGATGAGGCAAAGAGCCAGAGCATCGTGATGACATGCACGACAACCAGCACGCCCGCTGTCCCGATGGTGCTGTCCGTGAGCGGTCCGAAGCTCAGCACCAGAAGCGCCACGACCAGCAGCACGTCTTCCACGACGAGGAACTACACCAGGAGCGATTGAGTGATAGCAACCAGAGCAAGAGAGATCAGCGAATGATACACACCGCACTCATGGTGTGAGGATGGCGGCGAAGCGCTCGGGCGTCTTCGTTGTCCGTCTCGAGCTGGAAGTTCCAGAGACTGACACAGGACAACAGGAACGCGCCTGGAAGAGACCAGCGGCAATACTGCTGCACATGCTGCTGCCAGGCGTTCGCACGGGCGGCTTCACGCTCTGCCTCACGCAGGCGGCGCTCCAATGCTCCCGTGGGGTCCAGCACCTGTCGCGCATGCACCAGTCTCTGCAGCTGCTGCTTGGCGCTTGCGATCTCAGATGCGCTCCGCTCGCTGGTCAGGGTCCTATTGCTGCTGCTGAGAGCCAGCTTCGTCAGCGGGTCCTGCTGCACGCGCTCGTACGTGCTCTTCCTGCATAGACGCATCAGTCACCAGCCACGCCACGCAGTCGCCATGGGTCCTTGTTGCTCCACCCACCACACGGTCTCGTCCCGCAGAACGACCTGAAGGCGACGGCAGGAGCTGGCCAGCGCCACGGCGCTCCTGAGGTCCAGATACGAGGCGATCGTGGGCCAGAGCTGGCGCAGCCGCTTGGAGTGGAGATGCACACGCTTGCGCTGGTTCTTGAGCTGGCGCTCGGACAGCGGACGCACGCCCATGAGCGGCCCATGATCCGCCGATCTCGGCTGCTGCATGGTTACGGTTGGATTCGTAACTTGAGGTTCAAGTGCGCGTCTATGAGGTGGAATAAAAGAAAAAAGAAAATTCCATATAAAAAACAATTTTTTGATCTATGAAAGGGAGCAAACTGCCCCCATAACACATGCGTACCCTCTTCCGTCTATAAGCGTAACCCTCGCGGCATCTACTCGAACGAGATGTGCTGCTTCTTGGACGGCCGCTGGCCGGCGTAGCCCGCGAACTCGTACTCGACACCGATGGCAGCGAGCTGCTTGCGCTTGACCTTCTCCTGTCGCACGAGCTTCTTGTTCAGCGCCACGGTCTGTTCGTACGAGCGCTCGGCGTTGTGCTGCTTGCGCGCGATGGCCTTCCACGGCTGCGGCTTGAACGCCTTGTTGGCGCCCACGAACATGCGCTCGTGGACGGCGTGCGCCGGCACGAGGTGGCAGGACAGCGTGTGGTCGAACAGGCGGTACTCGTTCATGGTGTTGGCCACGACCTGCGCGACTTCCGGCTCGTCGAACTGGATGAAGGCGTAGTGCTTCGAGTTGCCCGAGCGCTTGTTACGCGAGAGACGCAGGCGACGCACGACGCCGAACTGCTTGAAGAAACCCATCATCTGCTTCTCGTAGAAACCGTGCGGGATGCGGCCCAAATAAATAACGTTCGACAGGCCGGACGCCGCGCCGGCGTCAGCAGCGCGCTGCACGGCCGCAGCGGCCGCCTTCCTCTGCTTTTTGGTCAACTTGGGCGCGTCCAGCTGCACGAACTCCTCCTGTCCCGAGAACGGCGCAGCAGCAGCAGCAGCGGCAGCTGGGGCCTTGCCGGCCTTGGAGCCCTTGCCGGCCTTGGCCACCTGCGGCTGCTCCTCCTGGTCGCTGTCAGAGTCCCATTCGTCTCCGCGCAGCTTCTCCAGTTGCGCCGCGATGCGTTTGCTCATGATGCCGATTCTCTGGAACTAACTGCCTTTCACGCCCAACCGACACTTGGGTGGTCTGAATGATTGGAGCCTGGCGCTGCTGGACGTGTATACCTGTGCTCGCAACCGGACTATACACGTACTATACCCGTGCCCTTATCCCACATTTAGCTAAAACACCCATGTAGCCTATGCAGCGTATACCAGTCGTGATAATAAATTGAGACCTGTCTTTTGGCAATATTTGGTAATATACCCTTCTGGCGAGCCTCAAGCCATTGGCATCGAGTGACTGGCCAACGAAACGTCACTGGACTTGAGACCATGGCCTCGCTCTCGGCGGCCTCGCTCAATGGCGTCAAGATCTACAACCTGTCGTCCGGCAAGACGCTGCCGCAGTGGATCGCAGAGAAGACCAAGAAGGCTCTGTCTCGCGATGAAGGTGCGTTCGCTCGTCTCTCTGCAGCCTCTTAGACACGAGCAGCTCAATCACCAATGCTCTCTCTCTTCTTGTGCGCCAGACTACCGCCGCCGCGTGGAGCTGCTGCAGGATTTCCACTTCCCCTCGGGCTCGCAATGCATCAAGATGTCCTCTGACGGCAACTACATCGTGGCCACGGGCATGTACCCGCCCACGGTCAAGGTCTTCGACGTGCGCGACCTCAGTATGAAGTTCGAGCGACGACTGGACGCCGAGGTCGTCAAGTTCGAGGTGCTGTCGCCGGACTTCGGCAAGCTCATGTTCCTGCAGACGGACCGGTCGCTGACCTTCCACGCGCCCTACGGCACGCACTACAGCCTGCGCATCCCCAAGTTCGGCCGCGATATGTGCTACCAGCGCGAGACCTGCGATGTGTACGTGGCGGCTTCGGGCTCGGAAGTCTACCGCGTGAATCTGGACCAGGGCCGGTTCCTGGCACCGCTGGAGATCGGCGCCAGCGCCGCGAACGTCGTGAGGCTGAATCCGATCCATCAGCTGCTGGGCGTCGGCTGTGAGGACGGCACGGTCGAGTGCTGGGACACGCGCAGCCAGCAGCGCGCCGGCGTGCTGGACAGCATCTCGCACACGGTCGGAGGCACTAGCGAAGAGCCCGTGCAGGTCACGGCCATGGAGTTCGACGACGACGGCCTGACCTTCGCTGTGGGCACGTCCAACGGCCAGTGCCTGCTCTACGATCTGCGCTCGTCCAAGCCGCTGCTGCAAAAGACGCATCAGTACGGCCTGCCGATCCTGGACGTCAAGTTCCACGACTACAGCAAGAAGGTGCTGTCCACGGACGCCAAGGTGGTCAAGATCTGGGACAAGCGCAGCGGCGACATCTTCACGAATATCGAGACCCCGTCCGAGATCAAGGACGTGTGTCTGGTCGAAGGCTCGCAGGGCAAGTCGGGCGTCGTGCTCGTGGCCGGCGAGCAGGAGCGCGTGATGAGCTACTACATCCCGGAGCTTGGCATCGCGCCCAAATGGTGCTCGTTCCTGGACTCGCTCACGGAAGAGCTCGAGGAGGAAGCGCAGTCCACTGTCTACGACGACTACAAGTTCGTGACGCGCCAGGAGATCAAGAGCTTCGGCCTGGACCACATGATCGGCACGCCGCTGCTCAAGGCGTACATGCACGGCTTCTTCATGGACGCGCGTCTGCACGCCAAGGTCAAGGCCATCGCGCAGCCGTTCGCGTACGACCAGTACCGCAAGGAGAAAATCCAGGCCAAGATCGAGGCCAAGCAGAGCAACCGCATCACGATCCAGCGGCGGCTGCCCAAGGTCAATCGCGCCACAGCCGAGCGACTGCTGCACTCGGACAAGAAGAAGAAGGACGGCGAAGACGACAGCGAGGAGCAGGAAGAAGCTGCCGGCGATGCGTTCTCGAACCCGCTGGGCGACGACCGTTTCTCGCGCATGTTCTCGTCCAAGGACTTCGAAGTCGATGAGGAGAGCGAGGCGTACAGACTGCTGCATCCGAACGCGTCGAACCCGAACCAGAAGAACAAGAAGAAGGAGGACATGGACAGCGACGCCGACAGCGACGACGATGACGACGAGAACGATGCTGAGGTCGCCGGCCGCTTCGACTTGGTCTCGGACGACGAGATCGAAGGCAAGGGCAGCGATGATTCGTCATCTGAGGAAGAAGAGGAGGTGGAGACACGCAAACAGGAGCGCAAGGAGCCTGCTCAGCGCAAACCCAAGTTCTACGAGATCGCGACGGGCGAGAAGGTCAGCGATCTCATGGCGTTCGGCTCCACGACGGACCGCGCCTCACAGAAGCAGAAGCAGCAGCTGGCCAAGGTGCCTCTGGCCGAGCGCATGCGCATGGAGCGCCGCAAGGAAGCGGAGAAGAGCGCGTTCAAGAAGGAGAACAAGGAGGGCGGCGGCTACATGCGCGAGATGTCGTTCATCCCCGAGAGCGAGCTGCGCAAGGAGCGACAGCGTCGCGAGCGGGAAGCCGATAACGACGCCGCGTTCGGCAACAACAAGCGCAAGAAGCGTGGCGTGGGCGAGCTCAAGTTCAAGACTCCGTCCACTGGGCGCTACCGCAGATAGGGAGATTAGACCGATGAGCCGCCTTAATGTTTTCTAAATAGAGCAAGATTCCATTCAAATGCAATGCATTTTCATCACGACCAAGGCGGGAAGCTTTGGTCTATTCATTCAGGTGAAGAGTGGGCTTGTCATCCTGCATTCATGTGTTGCACGAGTTCCATAACGGTACAGCTGCTTGATGGATGATGCACATGAAAGTGACAACATGGAGCCATTTTGACGACAGGTCACTCAATTGTGTATGTATTTTAGCGTACGTGAGGCTTTTAGACGGTCTGTTAGAGTGTTTTGTAGTTTCTAAGCCAATAATTTAGACGCCAGACCCTGCTGCTGCGGCGTACTACCTTGCTGCCTTCGTACCGTGAAGATGCTTCCTTCGCCGGTTTGCTGGGCCGCAGAGTATTCAGCTTTGCTTTCATCCTTCTGCTGCCCCTGCGTCGGTCTTGGTCTAGTTGAGCCAGTGGGCCAGGATGTGGATGGTGTTGTCAAATCGCTTGAACTTGTTGTCGAGACAGAAGTGGATCGCGTCCACAAAGTTCTCACGCGCCATTTCTTCCGTCAGCTCGGGCGCCATCATGGTCACGAGGTGGTTGATGTCGTCGCGACCCGTGAGCTCCGGCATGCCGGCAGGCACCATCAAGAGCAGGAGCGAGACCAGCAGGTGCATGTGCTTGCGCACCACCGTGTACGCATTCGCGCACGTGGCTTCGAACTTCGTGAAATCCGGAGCACCAGGACCGCCAAGCACGTGGGCCATTTCCTTCGTGAACACGAACGGCGTGCGCTCACGCTTGACTCCCATCTACAGCCAAAGACACAAATTGTAAGCTGTCGATCGTCATGAAGCAGCAGAGAACAGTGTTCTGTCGTACCTGGTACTTGAAATGGCCCAGGAAGTGACCGAAATCAATGTGGAAGTATCGGCCACTGGAGCTGATCTGTGATTTCAAGCAAAGAGTTATTAGATCCGCAAAAAGCCCGCGTGAGATGGTGAACCACCAAGTTGACATACCATGATGTTGTCATTGTGACGATCGCCAATGCCAAGCACACAAGTGGCCACACAGTAACCAGCGCAGGAGCGGCTGAAGAGATCCACTGCGTCTCTGTGGCCTCGTCGGTCTGGGTTATTGGCTCGGATCCAGTCCGAGAAACTGGGGTCCTTGAACGCACCGAGGATACCGTCACGCTTCTGCACATCGGCAGTCGTGACCGAGTTGGGCACCATCTGCAAGATACCAGTCATGGGCGACGTGGCCACGCAGCGGTAAGGCTCCATGGCCAGGTTCAGGCCTTCGTCACGCCACATTTCATCCATCAAGCGAATGAGCTGCAGCGTGAGGCAATCCTGACGAACGTCATCACCAGCCTTGAACATCACGGCCACCGGGTCACCGCCTTCTTCGGCGTTCTCAAACACAAGCCAGAGCGGCTTCTTGGCTGAATCCATCACGCGGCACTTGCTCACGATGATCTTTCCCACTTCGATACGAGGATCGATCGGCAGCTGGAAGGAGCTCGGGAGAATCTCATTGAGCGACTCGAGGCCTTCACGCATCGCGCGCTTCATCTCCTCCTGTCCTTCGCGCTTCTTCGCCTTGATGCTCTGGCAGATGCGCTCGAACATGCCGTCGGCGGAGAAGAGCTTGTCCTGCAGCTTCAGAATGGCTCGCATCTTCTGGCTGCTGACGTCCAGGTACGCGTTCAGCAGTGTGCCATACCGTTCACGGTACTGAGCGTTGTGTGACTCGACCTTCATGGCCCAGAACAGATCGAAGCCGATCTGGTTGGGGTTCTTGATGGCTCGGCTGATGAGCAGCATGGCCAGCGGAGACACGTGGTGGTTCTCAAACTTGAGCGCTTGGACCAGCTGAGGCAGGAAGTAGCTGAACGTGGTGTCGGCCATAGTCGCCAGCTTGTCGACGGCGAATTGACGCACGCTCTCGTTCGCGAACTCGCCATTGAGCAGCTCAATGTACGCGGCCACGTTTTCCGGCACCGCCCAGCGTGGCAGCAGCTCGAGCGCTTCTTCCACTTCGTCCTTGTCGCCCCAGTGGACGCACGAGAGGATACGCGGAAGAGCGGCCGGGATGTTGGTGAACTCCTCGCGCTGCTTCCACATTTGCTCCTTCTGGTATCCGCTCAGGCGGTACAGAGGATCCATGAGGATCACATGGCGCAGATCGTTAATGATCGTGTCGATGCGCAGCGTCGAGCTGTTGCCGCTGCTGCGCGCCGTCGAATCACGACGCATGTCACTCGCCAGACTCTGCAGGATGTTCTTGCCGTCGTCCTCGTCCGCGTTGTTGTCCGTGCACTCAGTCTCGTCGGCCTCGTCGATCGGGCGGAAGGACGGCGTCTTGATCGAGATGGCTTCGCGCATCATGTCGTTGTTGTCGAACGTGTCGCCCTTGCTGACCGTGTGGATGGCCAGCATCCACTCCTCGCGCTCCTGCTTCGTCTCGGCCAGGATGATGTAGTCGCGAGACGAGTTCTGCGGGCGGACCTTGAAGCACCAGGTCTGACGCTCCTTGCGCGTGCCCTTGTTCACGGGCGCAGTCGTGTACTTGAGGTTCATCTCGTCCGCGAACGTGACCGAGCAGTTCTTGAGCGGGATGCGCTTGGCCGGCGCGCGCTCGTCGTCGGCGTAGCTCAGCGTGCAGGTGCTCTGGTCCACGACGAACCACCGGCGACGCCACTTGGTCAAATACTTGCTGAAGCCGAGCTTCTGGAGCCAGCCTTCCTTGCGCAGCGTGGTCGCGCGGTTGCTCACGACCATCGTGCGGCGCGAGTACCGCTCCATCATGGTCACGTTGTTGTTGTCATCCTCGCCGCCGGTCTCCTCGCTCGTGCCGCTCCAGTCGAAGAGGATCGGCACGTCGTACTTGGGCAGCTCGACCGTGATGAGCGGCTCGTTGGGCATGACGAAGTGCGGCACGGGGCCCTGCGTGCAGTTGTGCAGGTTGCGCAGCATCTGCACGTACTGCATGCCCTGCGTCAGGTAGCCATCCACCTCGAAGGCGTTGATGCCAGTCACGAGCATGCGCTCCTCGCGCATGTCCGTGTTGAGCACGGCGCCGCCGATGACGTTCTTCACGCCCAGCACCGTGAGCTGGATGCGCATGGAGCGCGTGATGGCGCTGATATCGATGTTGAACGTGTGCCACGTGGGGTCCGTCCACTCGGCGTAGAGCAGGTCATCCCGCTGGGCGCGCAGCCGCACGTCCTCCGTGTCCAGCACGCCCGTGTCCAGCAGCTGGCCGCCGTCGTACAGGTCGATGCGCACGATTACGCTCGAGCTCATGAGCGGACGGTACTCGATCACGGCCTCCTCGCTCGAGCGCTTGAGCACGCACGTCGTGCGCGGGATGTTGAGCACGCGGCAGACGCGGATGCGGAACGGCTCGTGCACGAACGCGCTGCTCACGGGCTTGCGCTTGGGCTGCGGCGCGCCGCCGAAGAGCGAGGACGGGCCGTCCCACTCGCCCGAGCCAATGTTGAGCGCCGTCATGCTGAGCGCCGTGGCGGCCTGGTACTCGTTGTTGCTGGCGTCCCACGTGTCGGCGAATTGGCTCGAGAGCGAGCCGCTGCGGTGGAACGGCAGGTCCGTGCGGATGCTGAGGCTGCGCATGGCGGTCTCCTGGATGACCGACTCGTGGATGACCGTGAGCCGGATGGTCTTCTTGGTCAGCAGGCACTCGCGCACGTACATGTACTCGTTCACGACGCGGTAGCGGTCGATGAGGTAGTCCCGGAAGCCCGTGATCTTGAGCAGGTACTTGCTCGGGTCGTACGGCTTGAGCGGCGCGGCGTCCAGCGCCTGCTTGTAGCAGTTGAAGATGTGCTCCACGATCTCGCCCACCGTGTCGCCCGTGGCGATGACCATGCGCACGTCCGTGATGGCCTTGGCGCTCACCTCCTGCAGCTGGAACATGCGGCGGAACGTGATGTTCACGGCGCTGAACTTGACCACCTCGCACAGCGCCTTGAGCCAGCGCTGGTACTCCTGCTCCGTGTCGGCCGCGATGACCCACGTGCGCGCGGTGGTCACGAGCTGGATGCCGAACTGGACCGACTTGGTGGCCTCCATCGGCTGCATGGACGACACACGATCCAGATCAATCGCGCCGCGCTCGTACGCCTTCTTGTCCTCGCGGCTGAACGGGATGCCGTTCTTCTCGGGCTTCTTCTTGTAGTACGACAGCACGGAGCCGTTAAGCTCCATGTACCGCTGCCGGAACGCCGTATTCTTCTCGCCTTTCTTGCGCAGGAAGCCCGAGATCGCGGGCGCCGTCGTGTTGGGCGCCGTGTACGAGTTGGCGCGGCCGTTGCGGCCGTTCGCGCTCTCGGGGTCCTCCAGAATGAGCGACGCCGGGATGCGGCACACGGCCTTGAGCGGCATCATGAGCGACATCTGGTTGTTGGCCGTGTGCGCGACCCAGTCGCTCTGCAGCACCTTGTACTCGGGCGTGTTGGCGCGGATCTCGAGCTCGGCTGGCGTGATCTCCTCATGGGTCTTCTTGAGCTCGCGCGCCACGGCGGCGCGGAAGAACATCGACTCCTTCGTGGGCACCAGGTCCGGCACCGGGTACCAGCGCTTGTTGTCGCTGTCGGACGGCATGCGCGCGGCCACGGGGTTCAGCACCGCGAACGGCGGCGGCACGGGCGGCCCCGCGTTGTACCCACTACCGATGGTGTCCCCGCTGCTGGCGCTCGAGCTGCTGGCTGTGCTCCCGCTGCGACCCATCTCCGACATGCGGAAGGTGCCGCGGTCGGCCCCCACGGACGACGACGACCCTGCGAACGGATCGCGGGCCGAGGACGCAAACATTGCGGTCTACAATCTCTGTCGCAAACTGGGAGCAGGACGCTTGGCGGCCGCGCGGGCTGGTGTGTCCGGCGCTGGTGGTGTTCTCTGTGGGTCGGTGGGCCCGCCAATCACAAGGAAGGGAGGAGAGGAGGAGGAAGACCCCGGCCCTCTCGGGTGGGGCCAGCGGAATCAGCCTCAACTGATGGTGGGTTAACCTATCCCTGCAAGATCTCTCATTGGTTCAACCAATGGATGGATTTTCAATACCCCTACTCCCTGTTTCTGAAAGTGCAAACTTTGTGCGAAATCTTGGCGCTTTTCATTCTGTACAACAGAGAAGAGGGGTTACGCTTATCGGCATGCTCGGCTGAGAAAGTGGTGCACAAAATTTCCTTTTCGCATCTTTGCGCTCAGAAATCATGCAGGCGATGGGTTCACTCAATGACCATAACGAAAAGAGAGAAGGCGACGCAGCCGGCGTAATGGAGATGGCAAATCTAAAAATGTACCTACGCTACTGTACACAATCGGCCTCATTGCGACACAATGGTCGCAGTCGAATGGGTTGCAGATTTTAAAGGGGCCGTGTAGGTACATTGGTGGAGTTACGCGAGCCTGGCTCCTCAGACTCGATTTGGTTAGTAACAACATGTCGCCGCCTCTTGGACGCAACCACGTGCTCTGGTGGAATCGCGTCTACGGCGTATCGACCACTGCAACCACGGCGCTCTCGGAGGACGCAGTGGCTGCGCTTTATCTCGCCATCCGCGACAACCACATGGACGCAGTGGTCCGCACAGTTCGAGCGCATCCGCATGTCCTGTTCACCAAGGTTCAGTCAGCCCCTTCTCGCCTGGACAGAAAAGGGAGGTGTTAAAGCGCCCGTCACTTATGGGGTGTCTCTATCTTTATGACCTTTAGATCTTTGTGAGTCCCCTACACTTTGTATCTCGCGCGCTGAGCTAACAGTGGTGTCGTCCCTCCTCCTCCAATGGAGCCATGGATGAATGGATGCTCTCTAGGGTCCTGGAAAGGTGGGTTAACCCACCATTTGGATCTTGGGTTGAGGAGGACTGACATGCTAATACTGTATAAGCAGCGCACGCCTTTGTATCTTGCCAGCTTCTTCGCGCGACCTGAGTCTGTCAAGTTCTTTCTGGACCATGGCGCTGACAAGTATGACCTGTTGGGTGAACTTACGTACTCTATTGGATATCTGAGTCTGTAGTGGCTAGGAACCTGGCTTGCGAGGGGATCAAGCCTATCGATGTAGCTGGCTACGGTCGCCAGCAGGACATCGACCGCATGAAGGTACAGGCTCTGCTGGGAGGTGAGACTGTGAGGCCGTACTGGACTGTGTTACCTCTCTGATGCTATGGGTTGACAGACAGCACTCGACCGCACGTCATCCTCATGCAAGTGGGTTCAAAAGACCCCAAGAGCTACCACGTGCAGATCCACTTCAGCGACCCAGTGGCCGACTTCATCGCAGACGATCTAGAGCTTGAAGGCTGCACGCTCACGTCCTTCCGCATGCTCCAATCCGATCTGTACGCAGTGGAGGTCTCTCCCAAAGGAGGAGGAAGAGAGACCGTGGCCATCCGAGTGCCTGCAGGCGTCGCATCGCCACTCACAGCAGCGAGAAGCCGCTCGACAGACTGTCGCAACACGGAAGCCCGTTTGATCCTCCACTCGTAGCATAGCTCGACACTAAGAATAGCAGCTATGACTCGACGATTCTGGGCTGCTGTCGGCCTATAGTTAGCGACTGAGCCATTTTGCCTGGTGACTCGACAGAGAAAGCGAGACTCTGGACGGGGAGCATGTCGCTGTACACGCTCAAGCACCTGCTCAATGACTGCAGTCTGCGCATGTCGCGCACGCAATGCGCCGCCAACAAGAAGCGCGAGACGCTCGAGGACATCTGGCGCGCCTTCAACGACTGGATCGAGTCGCGCTTCAGCGTCGGCAAAGTACAACCCGCTTCCTCCCATGCCTGTCATCATGCAGCCACTCACGCTCGCATTGTATCTAGGGCGTGCACATCGCTACGTTCGCGACCATCTCGTGGGAGACGTGCACGAATTCCCGCAACCAGGCCAAGCTCCGGCCGCTGCTGCTGCTGTCCGACACGTTCGTCCGGACCTACGGGCTGCAGCAGAAGAAGCCGCTCGTTGCGCCCATCATGGCCTCGTGCGAGGACATCAACTTCACCAAGATCGCCATCAAGTTCTCCAAGAACCTCACCAAGGACCTCGTCTTCTGCGGCATCCGCGACCTGCTGCAGAAGATCGGCGAAGTGGCCGCCACGGGCTCGCCCGTGTCCATCGTGTTCAACACCGGCCGGCTGATCGCCAAGAACCGGTGCGTGTCCATGATCTTCGACCCGCTCAAGTTCCCACGCGCACTGGAGGACCAGATCACGCGCTCCATGCTCGGCAGTCCACGCTCGGCGCTGGGCAATCTGGCCGACTTCGAGATTCCCCCAGAAGACACCGTGAGCTACAGCAACGAGCCAAACCTCCAGGCTCGTGATGAAGCGATCCCCATGTCCTATGGCGCGCTGGACGTGGTGGAAGAAGCGCTGCCCACGAGTCGGAGCAATCCAGAGAACATCATCGGCTTTGACATGAGTCTCGAGGAGGAGATGCAGCACTTCGACGGCATGTATTCGCCCACGAACGAGCCGCCCAACCCAGTGATGGAGTCGGCCTTCAAGCGGCACATCGCCAGCCTCGCGACCGAAGTGGATCGAGAGGTTCGCTACGCAACGGACGTGCAGATGCAGCAGAAGCGCGACATGGAGACCATCGCGCTGGAGCAGCGCATGCGCCGTCTGTGTGCGGAGGACCTGCAGCGGCATCTCAAGGTGCAGATGACCGAGAGGAGAGAGATCAAGCACCAGGACAAGCAGGAGCAGAAGAACACCGAGCCGTCAGCCAACTCGTTCTACTGCGACAGCGAGCAGACCCGACTCGGGTTCGAGGACAAGGAGTACCTGCGGCAGATGAAGGACGATCTCAAGGGCCAGCTCAAGGAGCAGATCTCGACCAAGGAGCAGGAGCGCATGAACGAGCGGCAGAAGCATCTGCACGACGACAAGCAGTTCCTGCGGAGGGTCCGCAACGAGCTGGATGCCATCGAGCAGAAGCAGCGGCACGACCGGGACGAGCGGCGGCAGGTGCTCACGTCTGCCTGGCAGCGCGACAGCGTCATGAAGAAAATGGTCGAGGCCAAGAAGCTGCAGCGCGTGGGCGAGCAGCTCCAGCAGCAGAGCGGCAGCGGCTCTCCGCCCAAGGTCGACTACCTGCCGAATCTCCCGCAGCCGCGCACGCCCACGCCTCGCATGACCGACTTCTCCGTGGGCTTCGACATCCGCAGCGTGGGCAAATAGCTCCGCTCCATTGAGCCAGAGGCGTATTTAAGCAGGAAGAGAGATACCAAGACAGAGCAAGAAGGAAAACGTAAATAACTAGAAATGCATTCGGCAGAGTTAATCCGCACGCGAGCCACAGCGCAGCTGCCGTCACTGCGATTGAGAGGTGGGTCCGAAGACCTCGGAGTTAAAGGCTGGCGGGAAGGCCGAGTAGATGATGTGGGAAGGCAGGGAAAGGCTGCGAGACAGACAAAGCAGCTTACATTTCTTCCATCAGGGCGTTCACGACGACCTCCACGTTGCCGTTGCACTGCTCGAGGCGCTCAATGACCTGGGCGGCCTGCACATCGGGGAAGATGGAGCGCACGAGCGAGATCTCGGCAGCCCACTTGAGCTCCTCCTCCGACACGACGGGGGCGACCACTTCGACCACGACGGGGGCCTCCTCCACAGGGGCGGCAACTTCAACGGGCGCCTGTTCAGCGACCTCCTCCCACTCGCTGTCGCTTCCAGAGGCAGCCTGGGCGACCTCAACTGGCGTAGCCTCAGCCACTTCAACCGGGGCGACCTGGTTGGTCTCCTCGACCTCGATGGCGACCTCGGTCTCCGGGACAACGGTGGCAGCCTGGGCCGGATACTGGAAGTTCTTGATCTCGCCAACAACCTCCTTGGCGAACACGCTGATGCCCTCGGCGGCCGACTTGATGCCTTCCGTGGTCTCCTTCAGCAGCTGGTCGAACGGGATCTCCTGGATCGACTGGCGAGCGTCAACGAACGATTCGCGGGCGTCAAGCGCAGCGCGGTGGAGCACCGTCTTGGTGGCGTCGAAGCCGGTCTGGGCCTGCGTGGCAGCGCGCTGGGCCCACTGCTCGTGCTTGACCTTCTCCATGGCGGCGTTGAGCGTCTCTACGAGCTTCTCGATGGCCTTGAGGATCGGGTCGGCCACGTTCTCCTGGAACGCCACCTGCGTGCGCGAGGCCGCAACGAAGCGCAGCGACTTGACCGCATCGTTGTTCGACAGGAACACGCGGCAGGCCTCGGCAAACTCGGCCTCCGAGCACACGCTCAGCAGATCGCCTTCCGGGTCGCTGTACTGCACGACGAACGAGCCGGCGGGGAGGCCGAAGGTCTCGGCGAACAGCGCGCTCAGCTGCTCGAGGTTGAAGGAGGCCAGGTCCACACGCAGGCGGTGGATCTCGCCCTTGTAGCCGATCTTGAGCGCCGTGAGTCTCGCTTCAGCCATGGTACTAGTCTCTTGAATGGGGGTTTCTTCCTTCGGGGGTGCGGCGGTTGGGCGGCTGTTCTCGAAGTGAAGGCGCCACAGCATTTGGAAAAAGGCAAATAACCTCGATAAGAACCGAAAAAACCTCGATGTTGAGGTCCCCCCTCCTTCCTTTCCTGACGCACGCACCTTTTTTTCTCGGACACGAAGAAGGAAAATCCGCACGAAAATGAAACTCGCGCAGATCTGATATCGCTTTGTCAGTTGATCTGGTTGATCAAAGAGACTAAAGCTGGATTTTCCTGACGGCATTCTTCATATCTTGGGTATTATGATGAAACCAGAACTGTATTGGGTTTGACAGGAGATTGTTCCAACCTCTTAGAGGCGTGCGGCGTTTAGGGCAAAAAATCCAAAACAGCCAATCCGCGTGTGAGAAAAATGGCCAGAATTGCGATTGGTCCGAATAAGAGCCCCTGTCCAACTGTTGGGTTTTATCAGATTCCTCTGTGAACTGCTGGCGCACTGCTGGCGCATTCTCTCAGCAGCTTCATGCAACCCACATCCTCCAAACTCTCTGGACACTCAGCAGATTGGGTCCTTCCTCTTGTTGCAGTACACGCATCAATTGAATCTCAATATCGCATCCACCAGATAGCAAATAGGAAAAAGCCCAGATCGGGAGCACCTGAACTGCCTCGAAATAAGAGTGATGGTCCTGGTTGACCTGGGACACGTCGATTGAAGTTACTCGAAATAGAGCACCCTCTCAGAAACAATGGACCTGATCTAACGTGGTCCACATAAGCCAAATCAGCCGCCCAATCACCGTTTGTTCTGAGTTTCAGCCAATGGCGTGGCCGCGTCGCATTACATAACCCCCGCGCTCACGTGCGATCGCAATCGCGCAGGATCGCCGATCGAGAGCGAGCATGAGCAGCTCCGCCGAGCCCGTGCCGACGCTGTCGCCGCCTCTTCATGCAGGCCGGCTGAGCCGCGTGAACTCGTCCTCCGGGTCCTTCTCGCACAAGTCGCTGCAGAGCTTCCGCACGGTGGCGCTGCCTGGGCTGTTCCCCGGCACGCACCTCGGCATTCTGGCCTCCGGGTCGCTGGACAAACGACGTGACGGTGCCGTGCGTGGCGGTTGGGCCAAGCGACTATTCATCTTGTCCACGCGCAGTCTGCACTACTACCGCAAGGCGGAAGAGAGCGAGCTCTTCGGCAAAGAGCGCGGCCAGGTATAAATGCACGTATGAGTCCCATGATGACGTGTCTTTGATACCGACACATTGTGCCTGTAGGTCCCGCTGTCCGACATTGGATTCGCCAAGTATGTCTCTGCAGACGACGCGCCCTATGGAGCCGTGGAGCCAGGCGTGCCTTCTTTCTTTTGCGCCGTGCTGTCGGTAGGTCCACCATCGCTTTCCCGCTCTTGTCGCGCGTAATCCTCCAGTGGCTCACCGTTCACTGCGCATACCAGAAAAAGAACGCGCTGCTGCTGTTCCTGCGAGCCGACTCGCTCGAGATCGCCACCAGCTGGGTCAGCGCCATCAACCACGCGCAGCACATCGCCAAGGGCGTAAACTTCGCGCCGCGCTGGTCGGTGGACGCTGTGCAGAGCTTTGTTGCAGCCGCCTCCAGCAACTTCAAGGAGACCATCCCAGAGGAGCTTCCAGAGGAAGAAGCCGAGAGCGAAGCACAGGTTTTGTTTTCTCTGCTTCGTCTTGAAGCGACTGCAATGGCTGATTATTGATGCGCAATGCCACAGGCGACGCCCAAGGTCGTGGTCATCAGTGTGGCCTCGACGTCAGACTTCACGCCCAAGACGACACGCGAGCGATTAGTGACGCGCAGTGTGGAGCTGCTCAAGGACGTGGAGCTGGGCGCATTCCATCGAAAGGACTTTTGCATTCTGGTCTTGAGCGACGGCGATGAGCTCCACATTCCGCAGCACATTCTTGGCGACAATCTGCAAGCGCTACTCACGGCCGAGAAGGAGATCGTGATGACCACGCCACCACGAAGCCGAGATCTGCGACCAAACATCGTGGCGGTCACCAAGGTTCATGGTGCGTAGAGCGCCGTCACATTGATTGGTAGCCATGGGTGCTTGCGACTCATACGTTCGCTTTCGTTTAGTGTCGTTCCGGTGTGTTCGCGACGACGCGTGGAAGCGTGCCACGCCGGCTGTGCCGACCAAGATCGAGCCGGCGGTGCCGACGAATCACGCGTCGGCGTTCTCCGTCGCCTTTCCCTGTGTCTTGTGCGGGCTCTATCTGCTGAGCTGCATCGTGTCGTTCTCAGTCGCGATGCCGTTTGAAGGACTCATGCAGATCACCATCGTCCTGGGCATTGTGCTGTCCATCTCACAGATCGCCCAGTTCGCCATGAGGTAGGCCGAAGGAATGGACTGGCAATAGCTCTAGAGCCTGTCTGACGATTCCTAATTCTCTGTCGTTAGCGCCTATGGCTCTCAGCAACGCAGCGTCATGGCTTCTTCAACGCCAAAGCACGTGGCTGCTCCTGTTCGGGCTCCCGTGTCCAATGGTCCGTCAAGCAATCTCATTTTCTATTTGCGGGTGAACAAGATCGAAGTGATCGAGTCGGACCAAGACATGGAGACCGTCACGACCGCTAGCGCCGAGTCCACGCCAATGTCGGAAGACGTGGAGGTGCTGGACACGCCCAGAAACGCCATCAGTGGCGGGCCCATCGCGTTCTCTCCGCGCTTCATCGCGGCTGAAAAGGGCGACGAAGAGAAGGGTCGACAGCGCTACGAGGCCACGCTCGAGTGGCGCGCTGAGAACAGCGTGGACAACATTCTCGTGACTTCGCACCCGACGTTCTCCACCATCAAGAAGTACTACCCGCAGTACTTCCACGGCCGAACGAAGGCCGGCCTGCCCGTGTACTACGAGCAGCCAGGCAAGATCAATCTCCCGGCGCTCAAGCGCGAAGGCCTGTCGCTCGACGACCTCCTGCGGCACTACATGTACATCACCGAGTACCTCTGGCGCGTGATCGAGCCGAGCGACACGGGCCGCTCCGTGACCGTGCTGGACGTCACGGGCATCGGCATGTCGGATCTCGGCGGCGAAGTGCTGGACTTTATCAAGCGCGCATCGAGCTTCACGGGCGCCCACTACCCGGAGCGCAGCGCGCATATCTTTATCATCAACATCCCAGGCTGGTTCAACATGATCTGGCGCATGGTCAAGCCTATGATCGACCCCGTGACGCGTGACAAGGTGAGCTTGGCGCTGCAGAGGCTCTGTTTGGCGCATGGTTGGGCTCATGATCCCTCTCTCTCTCGTAGGTGCATATGCTCAAGGGCAGCGCGATCCTGAAGGAAATGCTCACGCTCATCGACGTGGACAACATCCCGTCGGACCTCGGAGGCACTGGACCGCCTCTGGGCGCGTCCACGGAGGAGCAGGAGCTGCTGGCTCACGTGAACAAGTACCTCTCGCAGTCGTAGACCCAATAGCATTGACAATAGATTAAATGGACGGATGCTGTTGACGTCGCGCTTTTCATCATGCAAATCCCCAGGGAGAGCGTGACGAGCTCTCTTCTCATCTTGGTCATGCATTCACTAGACCCATCCAATCAGCCTGATAGGATGGCACCCGCAAAGGGCGCATGGTATGGTACCATGTACCGCCCCAGACTCAACTACAACGTGCCGCAGCCATTGTGCGATTTGCCAGCCGCCACTGAAGAGCCATGATTCCGCTGCTGCGTGCTCGACGAGCGACCGCCTCCTCATACTTCCGCCTCGCGCGCGCCTTCTCCTCAGAGACAGGTAGGCCATGGCTGGGCTTGCTGCTTGAGAGGCGGAGCGACTGACTGACTGACGCTGGAACTTGGTGTAAGCAGAGCAAACCATCTCGTTTGAAGACATCAGCACGGCCAGCTACCGCATTCGCGATGGTGCGTAGAGCTGTGAGCGCATGCGAATGAGCTGTAGACTGATGCGATTGGCGTCTCTAGGCATCCAGCAGACGTCGTGCAAGTACTCTCCGATGCTCTCCAAGCGCATGGGCTACGAACTGTACCTGAAGAAGGACTACCGACAGATGACTGGCAGGTCGGTTCCATTGCCAAGTCGCGTGCTCAGCTGCTGTGACTGATGCTTTCCTCTGTTGTTACTGCAGCTTCAAGGAGCGAGGCGCCCGCAATGCGCTGCTGCTGCTGTCGCCAGAGGCCAAGAAGCGGGGCGTGGTCGCTGCATCAGCCGGTAAGACCGACCTATCATTACCGCTGGGCTCTGAGTGCATTACTTGACTCTGTCTTGTGGCTGCAGGCAACCACGCACTCGCTTTGGCGTATCATGGAAAGCTGCTAGGCATCCCTGTGACGTGCGTCATGCCCAGCATCGCGCCTCTGACCAAGATCACGAGCTGCCAGGATCTCGGCGCGCGCGTGATTCTGTATGGCTCCCACATTCTGGAGGCTCGCGAGAAGGCGGACGAGTTCGCGGCTGACGAAGGACTCACGTACATCAACGGCTTCGATCACCCGGACATCATCGCTGGTGCTGGCACCATGGGCATTGAGATCCTGCACCAGGTGCCTGACGTGGACGCCATCGTCGTGCCTGTCGGTGGCGCTGGCCTCATCGCTGGTATCGCTCTGGCCGTGAAGACGCTAGCACCCAATGTCCAAGTCATTGTACGTACCGCATGCATCATCAGTTGCGCTGCATTTGGCTATCCACACAGGTTCCTGACATTCCTTTTGCGCTTGATGTAGGGTGTTGAGCCTGCACTTTGCCCCAGTTTCAGCGAAGCGCTTGCCAATGGAGGCCCTGTCAATGTGCCTACATCGCCAACTCTGGCTGATGGTCTCGCTGTTCCCTGCGTCGGTTCCAACGCGTTTGAGATCGCTCGCAGCCGCGTGGACAAGGTCGTGACGGTCTCCGAGCGAGCTATCGCTCTCAGTGTTCTGCGACTCGTGGAGCAGGAGAAGGTCGTGGTTGAAGGCGGCGGCGCCTGCTCTCTGGCTGCTCTCATCGACGAAACGCTACCGGAGCTCAAGGGAAAGCGCGTGGTGCTGCCATTGTGCGGTGGTAACATCGATACGACCGTGCTCGGCCGCGTCATTGAGCGTGGTCTGGCCGCCGATGGCCGTCTCATGCGATTCGTGGCCACAGTGAGTGACCGACCGGGTGGCATTGCGCAGCTATCCAACCTGCTGTGGGAATCCGGCGTGAGCATCAAGGATATTTATCACGAGCGCGCGTGGGTGCACGCGTCTGTGTCGAACGTGGCCGTCAAGTGCGTGGTGGAGACGCAGTCAATGGAGCACGGTCTGGAGCTCAAGCGCAAGCTGGAAGCAGCCGGATACCCTCTTTTGTGGGGAAGTGCGAGTGCGTCAAGCTTTGTGGAGGAAGTATGAGGATAAAAACACCAATAGAGACTTACATTCATGCTCGCATTAACGACATCCGTGAAAGAAGCATGCGATTGATACGAAGTTCAACCAAATTAATGCCATTATTCCTACGGATCTTGTGAAAAGTACAGCTACCGAAGAGAATATCTTCCTCGCTGTCGACTGTGGCAGTGCGAAAACAACGCGTGAAGATGATCGTTTTGCGGGCAACATTTTGCTGCTGGATACGGACTAGATTCCGCATACATATTGTGGAATAGTGGTCAACTCGCTAGCTTGCTGTTGAACAAGGTTCATGTGATTCTCAAGATTGGTCTTGAACTTCAGGAACAGGCCATTTTTCACTGCATCTTGCAGGTCAGCAACTGTGCGGATATTGTGCTTTTCGAGCTCTTCTGTTTCTTCCGACCAATTTCTTTGATGCATTTCACACCAGTATCCATTGATGTAGGAACCAGCTCAATATCTTGTCTTGGGAAGTCAGCCGCAATTTTTTTGGCACGACAAAGTCCAACGCCACTTGGCAGCAAATCGTACGATCCGCATTTAAGAACCCAAGTTTGGACAAAACGTCCGAAATTCCACTGCCTTTCACCGGATGTGTCATGGATTGGGTCATCTGGAACAGCAGGAGCAGTTGGCCACGGTCCGCAAGCTTTCGATTCTTCTTCTTGAAAAAATCCATCGCCGGTTCTTTCTCCAGTACTCGGGCATAGTAGAATGAATCTATCGATGCGAAATTCTTTGCGCGGGGAATATGGTACGGGCCTTTAGCCAGCACGGATGGAGAATAAAAGTAGTAAAAGCTGTCACTTGGCTTGATGTCTAAAATGTCAACTAGCGCTTGGTCCTTTCCAAGGTGGCGCGCATTGAGTTGAATGCCTCTCACAAGCTTTTCATGTGCACGTATTTTGAATAAAAAGCGGCTGAAACCTGCAGCCTCTGAAACACCTCGCAGCTATTGCAGCAATTCTTCTCTTTTGTCTCGTTCCTTCTTGCAGATGTGTTCCAGAAGCAATTCTTCCGCATATTTGGAAGCAGATTGAACAGTATATACCTGTGGATCCCCTTCAACCGGAACGTAATGACACAACTGGTGGTGCGCTTTATCTTCTTCTCGTAGCACAAGGTGATCCAACATATTCACATTGTTTACGCTTGCAATAGTCTTCTTGAGTGCGATTTTCTGCTTTGCCACAAAGCTTTCGTCTCCGTCAAGACATTGACTGGCCACACCACCAAATACCTTTAAGCGATCATCAACCATTTCGGCGTCAACCGGATAATTCTCCGCGATTTCCAAATTCAAGGCCAACACTGCGTCGTGCAACTCGTGCAGGTCCCAGATTGGCATATAAAACGCAACATGATATCGAGCCTTCTCTTCTTGACTTGACCAAACCACGATTCATTGGGGTTCGTGAAGCAAACTGGTTTCACTCTTTTTGGGATAGCACCAGCAGGTCCATCATACAAGATAATGCTCCTTGGATCACCTCGTTGGGCCATGAGCTTTGCTTGATGGAGCTGGATCTCTGGTACTTGATTTTCATTAAGCCACACAAGTTCCTTGCCTCTTTGCACCACGACTTCCTCTACGTTCATGATTTTGCGAACGAAGCGACGGCTATGGTCGCATCTGGGTTTTGCTCATTGTACTGCGAGAAGAAATACGCGAGGAAGATAGATTTTCCAATGCCTTTGAATGGAGAACAACAAATATTCCATCAGAACAATGCTGATGGACAAGGCAGCAGTTCGGATTGCGTACCTGGGGTGCCAGTGACCGTAATGATATGCTTTTCTTCGTCGATCTCTTTCATGATCAGATCGTTGTATTTCGGATAGCAATCGCGCACGTAAAACTGATCTCCGTCGTATGAGTACTGCATTGGGAGAGACGATGGAAAGACCTTTGTCTTCGGTACTCTCCGCTTGAGTTCGTAGTGTTTGGTGCTGGCGGGGGAGATACTATCACATCAGCAGCAGAGGACGTCGTCATTGCATGTGCAGGAGCACTCGAATCTCCTGAGGCCGAAGCAGAAGCCACGTCGACGCTTGGCTTAAGCTTTTTTAACCGACGAGACAGCATCGTCTTCTCCGACGCTGGGTTTCCTTTGGAGGGCAAGTTGCCTTTTCTCGTTTAGAGCCTCAAAGTTTAGGTCATTGGGTAGCATTTCATTGGCTGAAAGATTGGCTTTTAAGCCAATCGGATCGCTCGAACGGGTCAAAGCGCGACCGTTCGCACAGCTGCATGAGCTAAAGAGCTCCAGTGCGCGCAGGAAGACTGTCCAGCGCACGAAAGCAAAGGTACGCATCTCTGTGGTTGCCATCCAGCAGCCGTCAGTGGGGAAGGGAGGGAGGGAGACTCATGCTCTGTCGCTGTAGATCGCGCTGTGATGGC
>JAADXR010000346.1:0-32114 GCA_023337935.1 Elongisporangium anandrum
CCAGAACCGGCGCCGACTGCAGTGGCGGTGGAGGAGGAATCTTCTCCTGTCGCGTCAAGTCTGGAACCGGACGTGGAGAGCGTGCTGGCTCATCTGGTGTCGGATGTCGAATCTGCGCTGGTGTTTGAGGATGCGGCTGACGCTTGTTATTCTGGGTTGGTACACTCTCGAGCTGATGCAGATCCAGGTTTGGATCAAGTAGACAGATACTCTTCTGGTGTTTTTGAGTCGTATCATGAAGATGAATTGGACAATGAGAATGTGGAATCAAAGATTGTACAATCGGATAACACTGAAGCCATTCCGCAAGTTGTGAATACCTTGATATTTGATGAAAAAGTGAGAGAGAGATACGAACCACTTTGGACAAATACCGAAACAAGCGCATTTATGAACATGCGATTAAAGGTGGCTGGGCGACAGCAAAGTATGAACGAAGACTACTTGCACACCCTGATTGGTGAGTGCGTGGGCGACATTGAGGACTTGGACGATGGGTTGTCCGAGGCCTATGCTGCTTTGCTGACCGACGATGAGCGACTAGATTCAGCCTCTCCAAGTTCTCCTGGGCGTTCGCCAACATGGAGGGACCAGCGTTGGCAATTCACCAACTCACCTGATATGAACAAATATGTTGGGAGTTCAAGATCGAGTCCAACACATATCGATGAACTCAATCGGGATGAATCTAATGGTCATCACAGCGCACCACCCGAGCCGACAGCAAGAGTGGCAACTCTCCGCGGCTCATTCGCTCTCGATCTGAGGAAAATTGATGAGATAGTGGTGCAAGATCCGCAATCGACTCGGCCCCTTTCTAAGGAGAGCTCCACTCGCGTGCTTCCGACTCTGGCCCCAGAGATAGGATGGAACCCACTGGAGCAGGACCGCGAGCGACTCGTTCGCAACGTTGCATCTCTCTACGTGTACAGCACACTGCAGTACGCACTCTTAGCAGCAACAAATGACCGTCAGGATGACATGAAATAGAGCATGAATATAAATCCCATTCTATATGATTCCTCCTCTCTCCTTGACTCCTACTTGAAAGGACGCGTCGTTTCGTCGGCGTGCCAGACGTCAAGGCAGAATCCAAACGGGCGGTCCATTCTCCTCCTTTCTTGAGGCCAAAGACTCGCTCTGGACAGAGACTCTCGTATCAAATGGCGGCAAAGGGTGAGAGTGTGCGAGTCTGTGTGCGTATTCGACCGCTCAGCACCAAGGAGAAGCAGGATGCGCGAAACTACATCGTGTTCGCCACGCCAGCGCAGGGGGAGATCTCGCTGGCGAACCCAGAGGCCGACGACCGCGAGCCGCCCAAGAAGTTCACGTTCGATGCGGCGATTCCCCCCGAAGCCACGCAGATGGACGTGTACAACAAGGCCGCGACCGACATCGTCGAGTCGGTCGTGAACGGATTCAACGGCACGATCTTTGCCTATGGCCAGACAGGCGCCGGCAAGTCGCACACGATGGAAGGCTACTCGGAGCCACCGGAAGAGAAGGGCATCATCCCCAACTCGTTCAAGCACATCTTTGATCGCATCGCGGCCGAGTCCAGCACCAAGCAGTTCATGGTCTACGCGTCTTACCTCGAGATCTACAACGAAGAAATCCGAGATCTATTGGCCGTAGACCCAAAGAATCGGCTCGAGCTCAAGGAAAACCTCGAAACAGGGGTGTACGTGAAGGACCTGACGTCCAAGCAGGTGACGGGCGAGGCGGAGATCGATGCTGTGATGCAACAGGGCAAGAAAAACCGCAGTGTGGGCGCCACGCTGATGAACCAGACGTCGTCTCGATCGCACTCGATGTTCACCATCACGGTTGAAGCTTGCTCGAACGCTGTTGGGGTCGACGGCAAGCAACATATCTGTGTGGGTAAGCTCAATCTCGTCGATCTGGCTGGTAGCGAGCGGCAGTCCAAGACTGGCGCGACGGGCGACCGCATGAAAGAGGCCACCAAGATCAATCTGTCTCTCTCGGCTCTCGGAAACGTCATCTCAGCTCTCGTAGATGGTAAATCGCAGCATATCCCATACCGGGACTCCAAGTTAACGCGCTTGCTGCAGGATTCACTAGGTGGCAATGCCAAGACCGTGATGATCGCCAACTGTGGCCCTGCAGACTACAACTATAACGAGACACTGTCGACGCTGCGGTATGCGAACCGCGCCAAGAACATCAAGAACAAGCCGAAGATCAACGAAGATCCCAAAGACGCCAAGATTCGAGAATACCAGGAGAAGATCAAGGAACTACGTGAGGCGCTCGCAGCGCAGGAGAAGAATGCGAGCATGGGCGGTGGTAGCTATGGCGGTGGAGGTGGCGGAGGTGCGATGTTGAAGGATGAAAAATCTAGCCCAGCCCCACAGATTGTGGAGCGCATTGTGGAGAAAACAGTCGTGAAGCGTGAAGGAGTGAGCGAAGAAGTGCTGCGAAAGCTGGAGGAAGACGCTCGTCGAGAGAAATTAGAGCTGAAGCAAAAGGCGCAAGCCGAGATGAAAGCACTACTGGCCGAACAGTCTCGCACCGAAGAAGAGCGCGACAAGCTCGAGCAGGAGCTGGCCAGCAAAGCGCAGCAGAAGAAAGATATGGAGCGGCAGAAAGGAGAGATGTTGGCCCAGTTGCATCAGATGGAGCAAAAGATGATCTCTGGCGGCAAAGTCATTGATAAGGCAGCCAAGCAAGAGCGAGAGCTCAGCAAGGCGCAGGCAAAGATTGAGGAGCAGAAGCGGCAGGAGATGCTACTCGCACGTGAACTGGCTGAGAAAGAGGATTCAAACATGCTGCTTGAGGAGCAGTACGCCACGCTGCAGGAAGAAGTCGACGACAAGACACGCAAACTCAAGAAACTATGGGCAAAACACAAGGCTGCGAACACTGAAGTCGAGGATCTCAAGGTCGAGTTCCAATCCGAGAAGGAAGATATGCTCGACACAATCCGTGAGCTCACTAGGCAGCTCAAGCTGAAGCACCTGCTACTGACTCATTTCGTCCCCTTCGACGAGGCCAGCACACTGGAAAAACGTGCCAAGTACGACGCCGACACCGATGAGTGGCGCGTGGACAAGCTGGAGCTCAAGGCGAATGCACTGCGGCCGAAACGACCAGGCTCACGTCGTGGAGCTCGTCGCATCGAATCTGAATACGCTCGCAGGAACAAACTGATTGATCCAGCCAATGTGCGCTGGCGCAGCGACAACGTAGTACTGTTGGATATGGAAATGCCTGAACGTCGCACGCGTGATCTTGAGCACGGTCCTGGACTGAGCATGAACTACTGGATGGAGCGGATCGCGTCCAACGACGACGACGTGGAAATCGCGTTCGAGAACGAAGTGGAAGTGGGGCCATTTCCATCGAAGGAGAAAACGGACAAACTCTCCAGCAGCACCAGCAGCACTGCGAGCACCAGCAGCACCACGACAAACGCCAGCAGCTCAAGCAAAAAGTCATCTTCAGCTACAGCTATGGCTGGGCCTGATATCGAGGCCGCGGGGGGCGCCGTGAAGGAGAAGGCCCGAAAGACGTCCACCAAACGCCCTCCAACCGCCAGGTAAGCGGATTACCAGCTTGCACTTGCAAAACACTGAATCTCACTCTCTGATTTTCAATCCTGTCTCAGCCGCCGACGGAAAGAGGCGGACGAGTGAACGTTCACTGAATGAAGGCGGACGTAAACACCATACGTATGTTTACGTGTGGACGGATATGAAGCACATACGACTGTATCCAAAACACAACAAAAAGAATATGTGAACACACAAACAGGATTGAATTTACTTATGCAACCCTCTAAAGACACCCAAAAGCACCACAACCATTTACGCTACCACAACCAATTACGTTCTTACTACCGAGTCCTAGAAGGAGTGTCTACGGCAGTTCGTCCACGATGCGCACGATGCGCTGGTGGAGGGGCAACGTCTCACGCGCGTTGGGCTTGCCAATGGCGCAGAGCACGGCCGCGATCTGCTCGGCCGATGCGTCCACCGTGTCGCGCATGACGATCCACTCGACACCTTCGGTGTACGGCGGCGTCGTGAGCGAGCCACGGTAGCGAAAGTACGCACCCTCGAGGAGCGAGAGGTACTTGGAGTTGAGCTGACCCAGCGCAATGCGGTTGTTCTCCTTGGTGAGCAGCGGAAGATCGTCGGAGAACTAGATAGAAGCATGGCCTCAATGTCAGCACAGATTAAGTAAAATATAGCAACAAAGAGAGGGCTCGTACCTGTGCCAGGAAAGCGTTTTCCTCGCCTTCCTCGAACATCAAACCGACAACGGCAAGGGTACCGTCCTCGGCCTGGTGCACCAGGTGCATCTCCATGGCTCGGGGCTCGCCGTTGATCGTGTGCTCGCCTGTAGAAATCAGCAATAGCAGAAAATTAGCCTCATGCTTAATTTGAAAGAGGTACAGAGAAGAAGACGTACTCGGCGTGTGGAAGTGGAACTGCACGGTGTAGAACACCTTGCCGTCGATCGTGATGAAGTTGTCGCTCTTCGACTGCCAGTTGACCTGGAAGTTGTTGGCGCCGAGCTCGAGTTCGGCCGCGACGTGACCCAAGCGAAGTTCAATAGCATCGGGTGCCTGCACCAACGGCATGGCTGCGGTCGTGCTGATGTCGACGGGCGATTGCTCGAGCCATTCGGCGTACGACTCGGTCGTGGACACCTTGACGGAGGCCGCGACGCCCTGCGCCAGATCGTGCACGACGTGTTCGCACGTGCTGCAGTGGGCGGCGGTGGTGGTCTGAGTGGGCGAGGGGCTCATGGCGGAATGAAGTTGGGAAGGGCTGTTGAGGAGGTGAGCTCCGGATGCGAAGATTTGCAAAGTGAGGCGGGAGGTGGATGCTCCGCGTCATCCATCTCTTCAGGTGCGTAATCTATCTTGTAAGGAAGCATGTAATAAAACCCGATCGACGCGCTCTGCGAAAAAAGATAAAACCTCACCCTACATACAAAAAGCAAGATGTTGGCAGGCAACACTCACACCCCATAAAAATAAAATACGTGCGACCATACTCGTCTATGCAATTGCACACGACCTATCCCTAACGGTTCCCGGTGCAGCTTCGAACAAGGAAGAACGAGAGGCTCCGGTCTCTTGTTCCATGCACTCACTCTGCTCCAATGCCAACGGCAGACTGCTGCTGTTCTCTAAATTACAGCTTGAGCTTTCGCAGTCAACGTCCATCGACGGATTTTGTGTCTCGACAACGCCAACCAGTAAACTTACGGTACTGAATGTTCGAAGCAGAAAGAAACAGAGAGAGTGCGTCAATCTTTTGGCTGCCCTGGTCCATCATCTCGCGGTACAAAGCTCTGCATGGATGGGTTCGGGTCTTGGGAGAAATCGCTGGACCAGAAGCACTGGTTTAACCATTTCAGGATTGCGAAATTCGTCCAAACCAGTTGTTTGGATGTGGCTTGGTCGGGAAGAGAGCGTTTCTGTGTGCATGCGATAATTCCACCGACCACTGACCTGAGCATTTCAGTATGGAAGCTGGGTCACACGCAAGGTTGCACCGACCTTCAAGCGCGTGTCCCTGTGCACAAAGGCTGGCGTGTGTTAAACCAACAGCGTAGAGAGTTGGCGCGCAAGGCTGAAAATCGTGTTCTGCACTCGCTCTGCTCTCTTTCTGCTCCTGGGGACCGTAGATGCGCCTACAAGTACTACTCTCGCGCGCCGTAGAGTGGACATTAATGCCCCCGGCATACAAGGAAACTGCAAGTCAAGAGCAACAGTACCCCCCCCTACGAACTATGATCTTGTTTGGGACATGGCTTTTGAGGAAAGATTGTTAAATGCGGTGGACCAAAAGCTCTTCGACAAAGCTGCCTGAGGCTCCGGCCGCTGCGTGAGACAAACTGCGCATTCGTTCTCTCGCTTGGATCCGCGTTGTGATGAGAGGAAGAAAGAGAGGTTTCTATTGCAGGGGGATCTATTGTAATGGATACACAAATCCAGTCTTCCCAATTGTACTGTATGAAACGACCGTTTCAATGCGACCTCCACCTCTGGCCCGGTTTTATCCATGCTTTGCACTTGAGATTCAATCCGATTTGTGTACAGTACACAATAGGATGATTTGAAAATTACCGTAATTTATCATGGCAACGATTGGATGACATAGAGCGAGTCATTGCTCTGACGCCATCGCCTCAAGTGTACCGTCACTGTACTCCTCTCGGTACTGGATCACTTAGAGAGGGGTCACGGTACCCCCGTTTGCATGGTAGCAGAAATGGCGTCGCAAGTGGCGGCAGGTCGGACGCCGCGGGCAGGGCGAATTCGTGACTCACGACACTCGATCCGTCATGAACGCAGATCAGAGGACAAGACCGCATCGAGAGCTGCTGATCAAGCCCAAATTCGTTCATCTTCCGACCTTCGTTGTCGTCGAAACGCGCGTTTCCTTTCAGCGTCAACGAGCACAGCACCAGGACGTGTTGACGCGGCTCTTTGAGGTTTGCAGCTCGCAAGCACGCACGATCGGCATCCCAAGTTGCACCAGACAGAGACATGCCTTCAAACACGACGAAGCAGGTCGCCATCGCGCTGGATCTCGTGTCTTGCGTGCGCACAACGTCGCTACGGCCACCATCCTTGTAATCTGCTCCAGCGCTGAACTGTTGCAGAGCGAACGCCGCCTCCTGTTCGCTTGGATCCAACTGGTGCTTGAGACAATAGCGCAGCTTGGCGATCTCCAGCCAATAACCGATGGAAAAGCCCGTGAATGGGAGCGCCGGAAGCCACAGATGCAGCGTCCAGGGCGAGTCTTGCGGCGCTGGACCAACGATCTTCGCGTGCCAAGAGCTGTAGAAGACCACAAGATCGTCCAGGGACCAATGAGACGTCGCAAATGTGTCTCGCATTGAGAGCAAACCTGGCGGAATCTGATTCCGCATGATCGCGAGCAGTTGATGGCGGATCTCCAAGGGCTCGACGTCCTGCAAAGAAGCTTTGGCGTCTTCACGTCCGGATTCGCTTGTGCTCTCTGATGTCGGCGTCGTGGTCGTCAAAGCGCCAACCAAGGAGTTCAGCAACTGTCGTAGGCGAGAAATTCGATCGTTGAAGCCGTCTACGCAGCTCTTGAGTGCAAGTTCAACGAGCGCGTGGTAGTTTGTCACTCTTGGCTCCTGGTCTGTTGCAAGGGAATTAACACGAGCTGGTGGTATGACAGAGATCTTTCCGGGGATCACAGTGTGAACTACATGCTGAATCACGTCCAGTGCATCCTTCCGAGTCACAGCCATGGCGAAATCGACCTCGCCTTGAGCCGGCAGAGTCTCCCAGCCGAATCGCTCGACCCATTCTGGAACAGTTTGAGCATGACTCAAGTCTTGGCTCTTGCTATCACTTGAAGTGCGAAGACCAAACAGATCGTTAAGCTGCTGACGCATACTGCGTTCGTCCATCTGCTCCGCGCAGATCCACCAGACTTCTACCCATTCATCCACGTTGGTAACTGGATACGTCAAGGCTGATTCCAACGCAGCTAGTAACCACGGCGCCACGAGAGACCGGCGACTTGCGACTTCCATAGCCGACCGTTTTCTCTGCAAAAGCGTTCTTCTGGATTCCCCAATGGAGAAAGACGGTTGAGTTGGAAGGCCAAGTCGAGGAGAGGCCGTTCCTTGGCTCAAGCTGGGTCCACGACTGGTGAGATTATCTTCAGCAAGAGCAACTGCATGCGATTGTTGAACAATTTCCGTGCATTCGTGATACAGGCGCTCAAGAAACTCACGTTCAAACGATCCGACTGCCTGTTGAATGTATACGTTCAAGACCACATGGTAAATGTATCGCTCGGAGGATCCTTTGACCACGGCTCCCGATGTTTTTGATGCTTTACCTTGAACAATTGTTTGCAAAAGCGTATTGAGCGCTGTAACGAAGGTGTCCGGAGAGTACGATCTGATCGGTATTGCGAGCTGCTGGCTGCAGTGCACCTGAAGCTGACTGCGAACTTGGAGTAATGAATGGAAGAGCACCAAGGAGCTCAGCAACTGCCAAATTGACATGGCCGGCTGCGATGAGGGATCAGAAATGCGAATAGAAATCCCACTCTTGGCTTTGCTTCTTTCATCAATAGCGGTTTGTAATAACTCCATGCAAGTGTGATACACAAATCGAAGCATCGTTGAGTGCAATGCTTTTTTGAACGAGGCGGAGTCCGTGCATTGCGGCTCTTCGACATCATGCAAACACAGCAAGTTCTTCTGCAAGTGGATTGGCAGATCACGCCAATCATGCACAACCGACACAAGGCGAGGATACGATGGAGTCATCAAGTCAAGATCCGAATGGCGATATAACATCGATTGTGTGGTAGATAGACGTCGAGATGATGGAGCATTGCGCGAGAAAAGTGGCGACGACGTCCCGTTTTCTTGCTGCTGGTTGCTTTTGCGCCGTCCAACTGATTGTCGGCGCTCCTCAACACTATCATGTCGACGGAATGTTGTCGATGCAGTTTGATGAACCTTACGATGCAGAATATGAAATAATTCCTCCCAGTGGACTGGGTTCCGGTCTTTTTGCATCCCCACAATAGCGAGCGGGGCACTTTCCAGCACGTCGATCTTGCTGTGCTCCATCTGCATGATTTGATCGAAGGATTTGATCATTAGCAAGAGATTGACGACAGGGTGGAGACTCACAGCCCGGGCAAGTGGCCGGTTTTGAGATACCAGAGGCTGAAGAAAGATATTCTTTGGTAGCACGTAGAAATCTTCCAGATTCTCGAATACCCGATATGAGCGCGTTAGGCGGTCCTTTAACACGGCTAATTGAAGCTCGGGAGTGAAAACTGTCCGAAAGAACAAGTGATGAAGAAGTTCAAAGCTATCGAACGCGTGTTGAGAAGGAAGAAGAACACAGCACATTTCAGGAAATGGTGCTAATGCGTTCAACCAGCCATGCAATAAGTTTGGATCAGGTTGGTCAGTTTCATCATTTCCAGACTGAATTGAAGGTGATGGAGCTGTATCTCTTGTGAAACTTAAGTGGACACCATGGATCTCCAGTAATTTATCGCACAGTCCACGAAATACCTGCGGAAACAAACAAAGGCCGATTTTGATGCGCTCTGCCCTAGCACGACTGGATGAAAGTAAATCTTCGCCAGGTGAGGTGCTTTGCACGACTACACCAGTCACAACTTGCGAAAGGAGCTTTTGTTCTCCATCTTGAATCCCCTGGATGCAGTGAGCCAACATATCTGTTGGACTACTGGAATCGTTCCACTGTGCCAACTTTTTCCAAGCTAGTATCCCAGCAACACTGCCGAGTTCTGAAACTGCCATTTGATCCGGATTCTTGATATTTTCTTCTTCTGTTGCTTTTGGAGGTGCATCCAGCTGGCGCAAAATCCCGCGTCGGTGCTGACTTTGATTTACCTCGATAGTCCACATCACATTCAAGACAAACCTGTACCAGTCACTCTGAGAAGCGATCAAAGGCATGAAATTCATGAGCATTTGCTTTGTAATAACTGGAGTGGAGTTAAAGAAGAGCGATCTTGTCGAAATCATGCGCACAGATGCTTGCTGCAAAACCAACATCCGACTTGATTGGCGAAATAGGTAAGATGCTCGAGTTGAAAGTTGTGGAGTGAGCGACGGTCGAGAGGCAATACTCGCAGCATTTTGCTGAATCTGAGGTTCATGGCGGGATGGAGAAACAGCGACAGGTTGTTTTAACGCCGAAAGATACATCGGAATAAATGTCTGAAGTGTCATTGCTGGCGAGGATTGTGTTTTCTTGTCAGCGATAACATTGTTGAAGGAGTTAAAAATGGCTGCGCCAAGTTGCGCCAACATTTTGCTTGATTTCACGTTGTGCGTTTGCGTTTCGATATCAGCTCGTTTTTGCAGCAATGCAAGTCGAGATTCTTTTGTTGCATTGCATTTTGCTCGTAAAACTTCCATGGCAGATATTTGAAAATCTCCTTGCTTGGCTGCCTCTTGTACGAGAACCTTTAGCTCATGATGGGTCTCGTCGTCTTTTTGAGTTAGCAACTCGTAATCTCGCACAGCATGCTTGAGTTTAAAACATTCTTGACCAGCAAAAATGCCTGGATTCCACATCGCATCTAGTATAATGTCTGTCACTTCGGAAGTATGAATGCGCGCATCAAGCGCTGGAAACGAGGAAATAGTGTCGCCAAACGCGTGGCGAGTTTCATGAGATGTCAATAACAGCCGAAAAGACGCGTGAATAGGAATCAATTCGGCTCGATCCATGATAGAAGATCGCTCTTTTGATCCACATTTGTTTTGAACATTGAGATGTTCAACCCCATTCACGATTGATGTTTCCCAATGAAATGCGCGAGCTAGTTTGCCATGCGTACGTTCACCATCCAACGGCTCAACATCCAGTACCAGGAGTTGATAGCCATTTCTTACCGCGCCTTCAAATACGGTTTCGAAATCATCGGCCTTAGAATTGATCATTAAGAAATCTTTCCATTTCCATAGGTTCCGAGCACACTTAACCAGTAAATCTTCAATCTCGTGCGTATACCTTGTTATCATCACAACCGGAAACGCAGAAAATGTCGTCATTGATAATATATATGTGTCTTGTAAACGCCTAGAAGAAAAATAAGCCCCACTGCTAGGAACAATCTTCCAGGACCAGTCATGGCGTCGATAAAAAAGATGTGCAATGTCTTCACTATCCTCACGAAGCTGCGTGCCCGTGGTATCATCTTCGTCATCACTGTTATTTTCATCTGGACTTTTTACTGCCAGATGTATCGTAGGAATCGAAGACCGGAATAAATCAGGGTTAGTGGAGCTTTTCAAGCCACCAAAGGTTAAACAGGCATCGCTCCAGGCTTTGAACAACTCATTCCGCTCATGGACATTAAACAGCCCGCCATACGCCAAAAGACCAGCGTCCAGCAACGCATTCCACCATATGAGACCATTTAGTAGCTGTTGTGTCGAATTACGAGCCACAATTTCCATTTCAACCTTATCTTCAGTGAGGAATTCCAGCGCCATCTTGCCGCTTTCGAGTCGAGTTGCCCGAGATTCAATGTCTTCCATTGCCTTCTGTTTGACATGCAAGCATTCCTCCATGGCAGTTTGAGACTCCAAAACCAAAGCATCAGCCTCTGCTAAGCGTTGCTGGCTCACTTGGAATTCTCGCATGAGCAATTTTAACCTCGATTGAGCCTTCCCAAGCTTCTCTAATGTAGGCAACACAAGTCGTCTCGTAGAAGCATACTGATAGATCGCTCGCACCCAGACAACCATCATACTAGCAGCTACGCTTTGCTTTTCAACTTCTTCTCTGAGGAAGCGAGTGTCACGAATGTACTCTTGCTCCACTCTAGCCAGTAAATCATTTGGGATGCTGTCCTTGTCGTAGTTAAGCATCGTTTGAACGACATTTGTGTCGCTTAAAATTTTACGCGCATTTTCCCATGCAGGTTCGATACCAAACATAACACAAATTGCGTCCAAGACCAAATGAACGAGTGGTGGCGGGCTATTAAACGACTTTAGTTCCACGATATGCTTTTTATCAATCAAAAGAAGAGCCGCGTTTGCCTCTTCCAAACACGCTAAAGGAACGTGTAGCTCCACTTGAGACTGCCGCTCCATCTCGTTGGTGATTGTAACTTGCTCTTCTGCTGCTGCCTGGAAGCGGCACTTCATATCGCGAAGTTGGTTGGCTCGCTGCTGCTGTTCTAACAATGAAGACTCATACAATGGAATCTTTCGATCACACTCAATTACTTGGGCACGCGCTTCGTCATCACCATTCTTCAGCTTCCATAATTCCCGCTCCATATCGAGAAAAGATTGCAGAAAATTCTCTGCTCGCACTTGCAGCTTGACATATTGCAGGTAATGGTGCCGCAGAAGACGCGTGAAGAAAGTTGGTACGACACATGCTAACCGCGTAGAAACAGCGATACCTGAGCGCGACGCAACCCTCATGACAGCCAAATGCATAGCTGCACCAGCGCGGGCAAGTTGTGGCAATGCTTGACTCACATTTTCTAAAAATTCCACGAGTTCATCGCTCATAGACGTAACTGCATCATTATCAATTGACAAGAAGTCGACACGCCTCAAATGCTGCATTTCGGCGTGAAAATGGCCATACATGACGACACGAATACTTTCCTCGTCCATCAAAGGCAATGAAATCGTGTTGTGCGCGCGAAATAACTCGGGGATTCGTTTCACGGTCCTATCGTAATTTTCAGTGTCAACCATACAAACTATTCGAAGACGCTTTCTTAGTCGGTCAATTATTTGCTGCCATTTCCCACTTGTCATACCCAATGGACGCATAAGCGACATAATAGTAGCACTTAAACTCTCGTTTTCCACTTCACATTTTCGATAAAAGTCATCGCAATCCTGCTGGAATCGAAGATGCATTTGAGCCAGTTTCGCTGAAAGCTCCTGTTGAAATTGGAGTTCAAATGCTTCATAGTGAGAAATACTTCGAGCTTGCATTGTCTCTTTTTCTGCTTTTTTTAGAGCAGCCAACTCCTGTTCTCTTTTAAGTTCCAAGGCTTGACGGATTTGAGCTACGTGATGCTGATACTGATTCTCAATTTCAACCAGACGTTCATCGCGCACGCGGGTAGCCAGTTTAATTTGTTCATCCAATGAAAATGCCTCAGGGATCTCTCCAGATGACATCAAACTCAATAATTGGCTAGCCATAGGTGCTGGGAATAAATCAATACGCTTTAAAATCAAAGTGACATTCTCGCAATCGACGCCAACCCGCTCGTAAAGTTCATTCAAAAGCATTTTCCACATGGCGATCGTATCATCAGCGTCGGGAATTGCTTCCAACAGTAGTATTTTCTGGTACTGCTCTGATCTACGCGCTGATGATGCGTAGCGGAGAATGACTTCACGACCACTTCCAGCTGGACCTAGTAAAATCAGTTTTGCACTAGGGAGGAAGTAGAGGCGAGTAATCCGTGCTACTTTCTGGGCCTGTTGCATATGATAGCGCTTAGTAAAATCAATCAAGGACCTACTTCATTAAACAATGATAACGTACCATAGAATGAGGTATTTTAGGCGCATCTGATGATACCTGCAGCGTCTGTGACGTTATCGAGAGGCTACTACCCACGCGGTATTCTGCGGCATGGATTGTACTAAATGTTTGCATAGCTGAAAGAAACACCTGGTTCATGTTATCAACAAATTCTGGAGCCGTATCCTCTGGTATGAGTTCGGCATAAATCCATCGGTTACTTAAGGCACCACCCATGCTCTTTTGGCGCATGAACTTGATGCTTGTTTGACGTATGAGTGGCTTCCGTACTGAAGTCGAATTTTCAGAAGCTTCTTGAGATCTTGCTTGATAATAAATGTGATTCGGGATGAATCCCCACATATTTGATTGTGAGTCTGGCAGACAGTTGTTCACGTTCTTTTTCTCAGATTGAGATTTTACTTCAACTTTCGTTGGCTTCTTTTCGAGAAAGTCAGCTGCAAGGGTTGTCAGCAGTCCTTGTGTACTCAGCCCTTTGTCGGCAATTAAATCGGTCTGTCTATTTTTATACACAGATATTGAAGTATTATCTTTGCCGCTTGCTGTCGCTGAAATGGCTTCACAAGATGCCAAATGCTCTTGCCGTTGATTTATAGTCTCAATTATAATTCGCATGCGAAAGATATCTTGCGCAATTTCATTCGCATTCATATTCAACGATGGAATTTTGTCGGTAAACGATCTTAAGCATTCGTGGGTCCAAAGACGAATTAAAGTAGCACTGTCAACGAGAAAGGATGACTCAACACAACATAATCCATCGTACACTCGAGATAAGTCGTGGAGATTGAAACCCATGCGTTTTGAGGAATCAAAACCATTTCGAGGAGATGCAACAGACTGTTCAGACGGTATTGTCTGCCGTAGTTTCTCCCATAACACAGTTGTTCCAGCAATGATCAAAGGTATTATTTGTTGAACTTGTCGAATCAATCGAGTCCCCGACGACTTCGAATTTTCCCACTCTGAAATAATTCGTGCCGAAAAAATTTGATGTAATTCTTGAAGTGATGTTGCCGGAGCTAAGACAGGAAATAGTTGTCGTACCAGCTTATCCAATATAGATCGTTTTTGCTCATACTTATCAGAATCTCTGCCTGCCGGCATCATCTCCGTGCCAATCGAACAGACCAACATAAGGCTTTCGATGGTAATTTTCTTTGCATTATCATTCGCGTACACAATAGAATGCTCGTAGACAGATCGCAAATACTCGTGGCAGGATGGGTAGTTATCTTCCTCGCCTAAGATTGGCAAATGAAGATCGTCGATGATCAAAATCACAGATTTACCTGGTGGTGGCTCAAATACACCATTTCTCTCGCGTTGCAGCACACGTTCGAGGCACTTCGAGAGCTCCCCAACACCACGGTCGTGCCGGTTCATGCTGATAAAAAATGGTACAAACTCTCCGCGATCAAACTTATTGATCATATCGTTTTTCTTCGAAAGTATAGAAGGCATTATACTCCATGCGCGTAGGCTCTTCACGTCGGTCTCAGCCAATAAGGGTCTGATCGTAGAAGTTGTAGTTGCTTCTTTCTGCGAAGCGGCAAGGCGCTTAAACTTAGTTGCAAGCATTGAAACAAGCGAAACTTGGTGAAATCGAATTTTGTCCAGTGAAGTTTTTGTATCTTGACCGGAACCTTCGCCACTATGTAGATATGGTGTTTCCATGAGCATTGAGGCAGCACTCTTTTTTCGAGAACTGCGTGGAGAGGACATCAAAATAGATGACTGAAAATTTAGTGAATTTAATTGACCAAGAAAACTTTTAAGGATTGTAGTTTTGCGTGCATTTTCACAGCCAACTAACAGTACGCCATGTCCTGTTCGCAGAGCTTCTTTCATCACAGAATGAGTTAAAAAGCTTGATTCCGTTGGGATAAAGATATTGGTGTTTGACGAGACACTCTGGTGACTAGTGTCAGGCTTTACTCCCGCCATTACCATATGCAGGTCAACAAAGCGCATAGAAGACAAGTCCATTACTGTGTTGAAAAGATTGATGTCTTTGCTGGAATCATCACCCCATGAACTTGAAATCGAATCGAAACGTTTTTTTATCCATCCGTTCAGTAGAAGTTGGAGCGGAATATTGTCAGTGGTGCAGCTAGCATATCCCCACATAAGTGCGTAAACGATTGCCATTTGAACTCGAATTAGAAGAGGATCGCTCGTTACATTAGGAGATCGCGAAATAGTTTTGCGTTCAGCTACACAGGGCTCGGAAGCGTGAATCACTGATACAGAATGAAGTACTGCTTGCAGCAACGATAGCAAATACGTGACTCGTTGAAGCTGAGAAAGATGTACCGATGGTTTGTATTCTTCAATAACAGCATACAGGCTGTCCACGAGATCTGTGTTCAACAACCACTCGTGCACGTGATCAAATACCATATGAATAAAAGAGGATTCAAGCGAAGACTCTAACGCATTGTGACGTTGACGCAGTAAACTACGACGTAAATATGAAATTGGAACAGTGTTGTCACGTTCTTCACTTCTAGCTGAAACGGCTTCGGAATATGTAGAGTCAAGACAGATGATCGCGTTCAACATAAGCATCGAAGGGGATGCATTTGCAAGGCTCAATGATTCAAAAACAAAGCGAAGATTCGGTGGTACCGACATAAACTCGCCATCTTCAAAGCATAGCACACGGCGTGATACTTCTTCGGAAGAATCCATGGCAAGTGCTTCGAGCTTCCGACCAAGGACGCACATCAGTGTTTCAGTCCATGCTTGATGTAAGCAACCGTCAAAAACAACAAGGTGGAATGCTTGCATTTCAAAAATCGCCAAGAGAGGCCCAGAAATATTGGGATGATATTCATGGAGTTGTCGAGTATCACTCATGTCACGCTTCGCTGATGGCCCGCACGATTCTTGCGCATCTCGAATCAAACATCCCATAATCGACTGTGTGCGCCCTTTCCCATCTTGTGAAATCGTTCCATACAATTGAGTAAGTGAGAGAGCCATTGGTAGGATGACATGTGTAACAGCAAAACTGTCCAGGCATGCTTTCGCAGGCTCTGTTTTCGTTATCGATCTCTCTATTATACGAATACTTCCTTTTGAAGAGATATTATGATCATCTTCCTTAGTTTGAGTCTCAATCTTCGTCACAGCAGTATTATCTTGTAAATTTTCCATAATGTCTTGCCTTCCAAGATTAAGCGCTTTCATCAATACTTGATAGCTTGTCGTTTTCCCACATCCTGGCTTTCCAGATATGATTATTCCGACATGGTTCGTCACCGCACTTGCAATTTCTAAGGCTGAATCCAACAAGGCTTGCCGAGGCACATAACAGTAGTATTCAGCAGCTTGTTCCAGGTATTTCTTCAAACCATTCGGCATAGCGACTTCAGCACTAAGCTTTTGTCGCTTCCATTGCTTGACAAACCATTCTCGTGAATCATTTTCATTTTGGAATACGATATTCACAGTTTCGACAAGCCTTTCAAACGTATGCGCATCAACTAATGGCTGACAATATCGCAATAACTCATCGCGGAGCAAAAACGTTTGAAGGCTTGCTTTTTCATACACTTCAGTAGTGCTTTGAAATTGTTTTTCGGTCGTGGTAATGATACTTTTCATCAAGCGGAGCGAGAAAATGGATAGCAAACATTCGCATGACCGTGAATATTCGGCAACCAGCATCAATTTAGTCGCTAATGCTTTCGGTGACTCAAATTGCTTGCTGTACAACAAAGCTTCAAGTATGTATGCTTCCTCACGTTGCAAAACTTCAAAATGACACATTTGTGTGGATGCAACAGATATATCCAATTTCTCTGTTGTCGTCGCATGCACTGTGAAAATAAAGGCTGTTCCAGGGACAAACGTAATAGGATCACACTGCAAACCCTTAATCGGTATTTTTAGTTGTGCTGCATGCTGTGGATTGGTATTGTTAGCGCACGTACCCAATTTTCAACAGATAAAAGAACAGAATTTACCTCAATTCTTCCAATAATGGAGGCCATCGAGCGGATTATTTCAAGTGCTTTGGTCGTGAGCTGTGCCACTTGTAGGCAAAATGTTCCACCACTGTGCAACGCACCCCTGACTAACTTCACAGCATGTGAGAGCCGAAAGGCCGAATTAATTTGAGCACAAAAATAATGTCTGCCCATGACATGGTTTAGTTGACGCGCGAGACTGGACTTGCCGCTTTGTTTATCTCCTGTTAGCACACATCCCTAAACTCGAAAACAACACCAACATACTTAGATCACATGTTGTTTTTCCGCAAATGCTCTTTAACCTACCTGAGCCCCCCGAATGCAAGCAAACAACGAATAGAGATACCGGATACTTCCTGGGTTTAGAACCCTTTCTGCGTGCGGAGAAGTGTAGTTAAATCCATAAGCAGTCTTCCAGCCGCTACTTTCAATGTGACATTCAAACCCAACAGTATTTGTATCGTCGAATACGTATTTCAACTGCAAAGCCCATTCAATACCGCCAGTAAGTAATCGGTGTGGATATTGCTGACGTTGAATCGACGTAAAATGTTCTGAGACCGCATCACGAAAGCGAATTTCTTGAAGGGCAATGCATGATCGTAATAACAAATGCCTGGCAGTCATATGCTCTCGACTGAAGTCACTCATAGGTCCAAATGTTCTTTTCAAAAAATCTTGATGGTACTCATCGAGTTGAAGATGAACCTTACTGGAATGCAATGATGATGACGAAGACACCCGACCTTCATATTCATGAATTCCCTTGCAAATGATGCCACACCGGCGTATTTCATCTGCCAAAAGAATAGTCTAATTATTTACATAACGTCAAGATTGATTCAAGCATCAAAATAGCGATAATTATGCCAAAGCACTTACTTGAAGCGGAAATTGGCTGATTTCGCAGGCATCTGTGTCTTCAAACCCATAAGGTTTATTTAGCATTTCTAAAACATCTCTGGTTAATTTCCGCAATTGCTCTGCCAACCGTTTTTCGATTGCAGACAACCATAATTCTGGTGAGCCTCGAGCCTTCAGATTTTTACCCATTTGGACGACTTCATTCTCTGGAAATACGCGTGATGACACCTATACTCAATTCATATCACGTTATGGTCTTTGTCAACCCAAATTTGTGATAGCACTTCTTACGCTTATAATATCCTGAAACGCTTCCCGATGGCCGAAATTTATTTTTCCGACGTTATCAAAGCATAGATTCAAAAAAGGTTGAATATTGTTGACGTCTCGCGCTTTCGACAACAGTGTTGCGAGCTCGATATTTGACAACCTGAACAACGCAGGAAAACAAGTGCGCTTGGCCTGTATAGTAAAGATGGGATTAGAATTAGAATTGAATGCGGAAAGCGGTAAAATGTACAATTGAAGTACCTCCAAATGCTCCGCCAATGTAGCGTGAATACTTTCAAATGCCTGGATAATATTCTGAAGTATTTGGCGATTATCAGGATTAATGCCAAACGTAAGGCATATAGGCCGCTTTGTTAGAGATTCCATTAACGCTTTCCAAATCGCCTCGTGTTTTTGCAACACCCTAGTTGCCTCCGGATAAGCTCTCAGAAAATCAATTGACACAAGTAGTTGCATTTGCTCCCATTTTTGCTGGCATACAAGTAGCAAATCCATGCATTCCTTCGCTTGGGCTAAATCACTTAATAATTGTGCTAGCTTAACTTGAATAATTCGAGCATACGATGAAAAATCCATGACCCGCAATAAAATTTCGCTTTCTTCCAGCAAAGTGAGAATATCAACGCATTCACCTAATCCTAGCGAATCTCGACCATCACGATCTCGTCGCATCATAATTGGAATCTCCTTATATTCCCACGTACGCACCACACTTTCAAAGCTTGATGCAATTGCAGCTTCTGCTGTCGCCTCTTCAGAAACTTGATGAATTGTCGTAGCATGATTCATTGCCTGAATATCGAGCAAATAATGAAAAGGAAGATCCAAATTCGATACTGTTTTTGTCGTTTGCAGTTTTAGCGATTCGTCATTTACATTGCCAGGCTCAGTGATGTCTTGCAAGTCAAGTGGGATTGGCATCGTCAACGAACACTGCAGCTTGTGTTCTAGCTTGGTCCAATGGTCTTGATGGAGATGTTCGTTGCGTAAATCACGAATCACGGGCATTAAACCTTCAATTGTATTCTTTGCACTTTCTAGTCGCGTCAATACACCCATTAAAATAGAGCTGTCATAGGCGCGATCAATTGTTGCCTCAAGCTCCGTCACAACTTGGCGCATGTTGTTCAGGTCAATTTCGCCCAGCGTCTGAGCGCTTTTATCTTCCAAATATCCTTCAGCATCGCAAATGGCTTCCCATAATTTCTAGGTTGAAAAGTGAGGCATTAGAAAGGCTCTATACTCTTTCCATCGTAAATAAACACTCCACCTTTTTCAGTTTTAGCTCGTTGGACATCGTATCCAACTCTGTAAATTCGTTAGCTGGTTCTCGAGCAGCACTCGATACATTTGCGAATATATTTTGAGTCCATATAAGTTGTGCCGACTCAATACACAGCAAATTTGACTGTTTGACTAGTTGTGTTGCTAGCTCTCTTGCTTCATGGCAAGGCGTTTCAAAAGCATGCATTGATTGGTCATTTGATTGGGCTTTCAGAAAGTCAATCGCATTATATAGCTGCAAACATGCGAAGAAATCCCTTTAAATATTAGGTTACATGATAAATTTGAAGCATATTACTTACCGTTTGGATAGCTTCTGCCAACATCGGCGAATATGCGGCAATATCAGCATCGCGGCAAATTATTGCCTCGTTCACTGCAACTTTAAGAGCTTCAAATTCAGGGACGCATAATTCATAAATTGCAAGGGTTTGTGCGGGGATATGAAAGCTCATCTGTTCCAGCGTCTTCAAAAAATCAGTTAAAAATACTAGTGCGATTTCCTTTTGCTCCATGGCATCATTTACATCCTAATTCGTAGACATAAGCTCAGTATGCAATGACATACGAGAAGAAGAATTCCGTAACTTACTTACCTCGATGTGTAATAAATATGTAGTAAATTGTTCCAAATGCGCCACAACAGGTTTCTCAATTTTTTTGGAAGAATCACGTACGAAAGAAAGAAGGGCTTCGCATCGTTCGTGAGCAAGGCTTGGGAGTACTTCGTGCAATGCCATCAAGCACTTTGTTGGCGAAGGTAACAAGGCATTCTTGAGATTGTTCATATCAAAATTACTAAATGATATTTGCTGGGAAGTGGAGAGCATATTCAAGGCATATATCTGACACGTCATTTGTAGAAAAAATGTTAAGACACTAATATGATTAGACAATCTTTTCGGTGACCGTGCACTCACCTGCTCGTTAAATGTCTGCACGTCGTGAGCCATATTAGCCAGCGTGTATTCATCGTTGCGAAATTTTACCTTCAACAGATCAAAATTTATTTGTTCATTTTGCATGTGCAAATTCAAAATATTTGAGTAACAGCTCATAAAAGTTTCGGCTCCATCAAGCGCGTCCGTAAGCACGTTTTCGATGTTTATCCGAATGAGGGAATAAATGTGACTGTCTCCAAGTCGCTCCATTAGCCTTTCGTGATAACTAGCCCATGTTACATCATTGAACTCGTTGTTGTCATCATTGTCACTCTGGCATTCAGAATTTCCAGTGTTTTCGATCATTTCAAACGCCCGTATGCTGCTCGCAAATTCTAAAATCATATGGAGTTCATGACGAGACGAAAGTGCTGAAATATTCTTAAAAACTTCTCCAAATCCTGTGATCGCATCACCAACCACCGCTGCTACTTCAATCAATTCTGGTCGGCACCTAATGTTGCACTCTGCTTCACTATCAATTAAATCCATATCAATATTGAATAACGGAATGGGGGCAAAGCAATCGATGGATTGAATATTGTGCGCTCCATTCTCAAATGACCCTTGTGAGATACTAGACAATTCCGGGGGCTCGTGGTCCTGCTTAGCTTCGTTTTTATAGATGCTACAATTTTCAACTTGAAATGACGGTAGTACGATCGTTTTTGCCATTACGTTTTCCACAATCGAGAGTAAATCGTCCATACTGTACTTATCGATGTTTGATCCAAAATGATGGTCCAGAGCAGAAAAGAAAAATTCTTCTACCTTGCTTTCAACCCACACAGAAGTCAGCGTTTTTTCATCCATTGAACTTGTATTTCGTTGCAATTTCCCATGCCACGATGTACGCAAAAACCTCTTTACTTGGTGTCTCGTCAAAAATAAGTGATCAAATTCGCTTGCTTTGAGTTTGACGGAATGATTACCAGAGCCAGATCTCTCTGCGCGAAATGATTGAAAGGTTGTATGAAATGCCATCAAATAATCTTGGCGATTCATCAATTTAGCAATTTGAACTCCATTTGCTCCAGATATCAAAAAATGGTTCATCATTTCAACACTTCGCAAAATAACATCACCCATGGAATCCATCAGAATAAAATCAATTAAGCGAACAAACTTGGCCAAATGAACGCACTTCCGTCGTCGAATTGCAGCCATTGTCCATCGGATGTCTTCTAATGCATCGTGAGTTCGTTGTTTCTTTTTAGCCAACATTTGTTGGAACTTAGCACGTTGTGCCTTCTTTTCCTGCATCAAAGATAATTTTGGTGGCGAAGAAGCCATATGATCATGACGCACAAGTTGTGCGTCAGCTGTTGCAAGTGAAATTTGGTGCTCAATATAGTTGTCAAAGATATGACAATTGCTGCTCTTTCGGCTTGACAGTGCGCATTCATGGCCAGGAAATATGCCATGAGGGGTTTCCAAGCTGTTCAAGCACTCGCGACACACTTTAAGCAAGATATCTTGAATCGTACTATGAATATCTTTGATTGTTATTCCTTGCGCGTGCATATGATCGTTCTTTATATACATAGATTGGTTAGATCACAACTATAATCAAACTATAACATTGTTACATACGTTTTGGATGGCGAATTCTTCTAGAGTGGTTGTTTTTCCTTCGAAATCCCACATCAGTTGTATTTTCTCCAGTTTGGTAATCTCGAGCTGGGCGTCTTGCATTGCTGTAAAGAGAGGGGCACTTGAAAAATAAAGCGTAGATAATAATTGGTCTCGAGCCGCTTCGAATTTGGTGTTGCGAATCCATCTCTTCCATGCGAGGAAGACCTTACGGTACCGAAATCTTATGCACAATCAAAAATCAGAATCGGATCCAAAAGTCAACGCACGTCAAAGCTACAACGTACAAGACAAAGGTTGGTAGCTTTCGGATTTGATCGAATTGTTCTTTTTGACGTTTCCAATCGGTCGACGGTAGGAAGGTAGCCTGGAATCCATCGTCTTTGGCATGGTATGTAAACCCGTTCATACTAAATGTATAAAAATCGAATTTCGCTTCATTTAGTTGGTGAACGTGTGCATAGGAGCCAAATAATTCTTCCTGGTATCAATCAAAAGACATAACAATCTAAGAGTGAGCCAATCTCTGCATCAGTAAATTCGATTCGGACTTCTTGTACGTACATGTGGGATCGAAACAATATCGTAGGGGTTATAGGGACGACACGGATGCAAACAATGAACGGGCACTGCATACGCGAAAGCGTGTTGAGGAAATGGACCTGAAAAATGGGGCTCCAATGTCTGCTCTCCTGTGAAATGTCATCTCGTCAGCAACAATAACAGGATTCTCTGTTTGCAAACTTACCGTCATGTCGCATCTTTCCCGAAAGCTTCTGAGTTTGAGCCAATCTAGAATCATAATGACGATGAAGCTTTGGCCGAAGACCCGAAAACGCTGAATTTGAGCGCTTCAGTCCGATAGCTCGAATAGCCATGTTTGGGTTGACGGTCTGATTCGATTTAGTCTTTGGTATCGCAGCAGATAGAGGACGCTTCATTGCAGACGCATGCGCTACTGCTGTACAAGATCTCGATTCGTCTTGTTTTGTGGTCTCCACTTTCGCACTCTGTGTCGCCTCTTCTTGCTCTTGATTGCACGGGAATGCGCTCAATCGCTCCATGCGCAGGCGATTCACTGCAGGTATCGCAAAGAGATTTCAAGGCCCATCCAATAGAACCCGTCCTTCCCGTCGAACGTACCTGCGACCGCAGACTTTGGGCGCGCGGGTGGCTTCCGATGCTCCACCAGGATCGCAGTCACCGGAATTTCCTTCGGACGAATGGGGTGTGAGGGCATTCGCAGACGCTGCTGAAGCTGCAATGGCATCAATCACACACCAAGACAGCTGAACTATCTGCTTCCCAATCAGACCGATTTACAGCGCAATACCTTGCGGATATCATCGTTGTCTGCTGCCGAATTGGTGCCGAGTGCATCTGCATCGATGCCGAAACTCATGCTGCGGGGCTCCCGGCGCACATTAGAGCCCACAGCCGCCGCAGATACAGAGGCTGACGATGCAGCTGTGCGACTCGCTCTGGGGCCCGCTGTACGTGGCCGCAGATTCGCTGGTCGGCCGAAGCGCTCATGCTCCATCGCCGATTCGCTTCTGCCACGACGCTTCACAACAACTATACATTTAGGTAAACTACCTATATATAAGGGTATTTTGACAATTCCAAGCTTCTTCGCTCCCAATAGTGCGCGATGGTGTCTATCCGCTCCATCTAGGGGAGCTCCATGGAGTTGACCGTGGCCAGCAGCTCCATCTTGCTGAAGTCGATCTGCAGGTTCTGCGAGGACTCCGTCGTCGCCTTGGGCAGGGAGTAGAGCTGCGTGGGAAAACGCGTGGACCGGTAGATGCCGATCTCGTGGCCGCCGAACCAGCGCAGACGACAGAACACGATCGGATCCGTCATGATTGTGAGGTTCATGAGGCAGAGCGTGGCGTGGACTTCTCGGCTGCGGCCGTCTAGGAAGGAAACCGCGTTTTGAATGACACGACTGTCTTCGGTTTGATTGATGATGAAGGCTGTCGCCTTCAGCTTGCCGATCCGGGACGCATCGAGCTTGAACAAGGACCCGGTTGGATCCAGATCTGGGACCGGATTCACGCTTCGCTGAGAAGGATGACGGCGCACATCGGCAGGCGTGAAGACATAACCGTTCCAGCTTACCATGAGCTCGTTCACGGTCCAGAGCGTGCCTGCTGCGTACGGTACAATCGTATGAGGCCAGAGGAAGAACTCGCATTTCTGGGTGAGACCGAGATGGCTGATCACATGGACAAAGCCCCAGAGCACGACTGAAGCTCCGAAGACGATCAGCGTGAAGGCAGACAGGCATTTTAAATCCAGATGATCTCCAAGTGCGAAAAGGAACCAGAAGCCATGCGCGTTGTTGTACTCAGCGGCGTGCAATGCACGCATATGCCGACTAGGCTCGACTTCCTTGATAAGAACCAAATGAGTATCACGAAAGCTCAAGGATCGGTACTACGCGCTAGACGTCAGGAAAGAGACGAAGCTGATGAAGAATTCTGGAATGCCAGGAACGCCTTTGGATGTTGATGCCCAGCAGCATCGTGTTCGCAATAGGAGACTGCGTGGAGCAATAGGGAAAGCACCCACAAACTGCGCATTGATACGGTGGCTACTCGAATGAACTGCCGGAGATTGATGTGGAATACTCCGTTCAGAGAGGTAAATTGTTCTCGAACTCCTTCATACACCATCATGGAGTCCAGTAACTGCGCAACTGTGTATAAGGCGACTGGTCCGACGCTGCCATTCGTGACGACCTGGCTCGGCGCAGTGAACATGGTTCGAAACGTTGCGTGGAAAAGATTTATTCGGTTTGAGTTTTTGAATATTGCTTCCGTCGAACGGGCGCAATAGCAGCCAATGAAAAGTATGACAAGACGTAACCAAGCATAGCCTTGACCTAATATTCGGATCGTTGCGATGATTTTGTACCAGCCCGCCACATCCGACGCCAAGGATCCGGCTTCATATCTGTAGTCACCTACTGCGACCGTGGAACATGCATCAAGCGATATATTTTCATCGAGATATTAGCTTGAACAGTTACGGATACGGATAATCAGGGTGATGTCGTACTGTTGGCGTCCTTGAAACGATATACTCGCGGCACCTCGATCTTCATATCCTTCCAAGAGCAGCATATCCAATTGCATGCCTGCGCATTTCTGTCTCATCAAGCGCGATCTTGCTGAGATATCGGACCAAACGGTTTTATTAGCGCAAGATTGATTGGCGGAAGAACATGTGGAATGGAGGTTGATCCAAGCATCGTTGCATGCGTAAGGTTGATTTTTCGGGCAGGTGCAAAAATTGAACGATCCCGAATCAAAGATGCTGGCGTTGTAGTAAATGGCTTGCACCGTTCGGCTTTTATTCTTTTTGAAGAAAAACGGAAGGAGATAGTCATGCTATCGATCAAAATATGAATTTTCTGTCCGAAGCGTGACATTGGGAAGATCGTCAGGTCCTCTTCGCTTGCATTGAGCCACAGAGTCGACGAGTGAATCTAACATTTTGAATACTGTTGGTAGACTGATTTTAGTATCATCTCACGATACTTTATAGAGTACACATGGCGACCACAAAATGACATCTAAAAATTGAGCGACAGCTCGAATGGTGACCGATGTCGTATCAAACTTGTACGGCCATATTCTCATTGTTTGTTGGTACGATGCATTTGAATCGATGTGAGCAACTTTATATCCAGAAGGGCCAAGGAATAAGCCTACGATGGGCTGAAGTGAGGTGTAGTTGTTGATGTTTTGAATTCCAAGACCGGAGCGAAATACATCGGAGAGTACAAGCGCATACGAAATCAGGAACACAAAACAACGTGGCCATGAAAACGGGGTATCGCGATCAAATGACCCCGAGCGATGTCGTCGATGGCGGGAGAGAATGGCTTGCAACGATGATCCTTTGCTGATTGTGCTTGTCATCGGCTTGTTGAACCAGCTAACTGTTGTTTTGAATGGGACGTTCTCCATGCGAGATATATTTGCCATATACTAAATTTAGTGTAGTGCTGTCTGTGTTCAATGCACAATCGAGGTCGTCATTGTCAAAGTGGTGCAAAGTTAAATGTATCGTTCGCTGTGTCATGCCAGTTTGGATTTGTATTGAACTTTTCTCGTATCATTTGGTCACTTCAATACTATCAACAAGCTGATACCCTGATACTACTACGTGAATGATGGCATCGCTAATATCGCTAAAAGGTAGTTCTTCTCGTATTGTTGAATGGCGGAGTAAATGTTCCAACAGAATGTTTTTGAACGTGTCAAACTACCAATATCCATGCTCATATCGTTTTGCGATCTGAAGGGTGCCGCCAGCGTTGAGTTATTTTTACAAGCGTCGCATATGCCGCATATATATATAGTTCACCCCGATGCAAACGGAGGAGACACTTTCAACCAAAAGCTCAAGACTGGGCGCGATCGTGGTTCATCAAATACGACGCTCTGCCTCATTAGAACGTCACATCCAGTTCTCATGGTTTTCTTGTATCGTTTCATTGTTCTCGTACGGTCTCTTTCTTACAGATACAATCCGATCGGGCTTTGCTATCAACTCAATCAAAGAATACACGTCCCTCGGGCCCAATATGTGGTTATTCTTTGGGCCGTATGGCTACTCCGCAAACTACATTCTCAAGGATGATTTGGACCCCCTGGATATTTGGTTATACAAATACGATACGACTTCCGTCGCTATTAGAGCTGTAGCGCAATATTTGGCTGTAAACTCTTGGCCCCCCTGCGCTTTTTACAAAGAGCACTGTACTACAATTCGCTCGCAAACTGGCTTTGCTATGCTTGACTCTATTACTGATGCCGTTGCTTCAAGAAAGCCTAAACGAGCAGGTAACCTCCCCAATATCGTCCTTCGAACTTCAAATATATACAGGGATCGCCTGCACGAGTGGATCGCCCCAAGCTACTTTGATCACATCAAGCGACGGACAGTCCAAGCCATCTATTACAATTCCGTTCGAATTCATTCCAACTCAATGAATTTTTGTATGTCCCGTCAGATTGTTCAACCATTTGCATGTGATGATCTTTGGACGAACTTTGAGACGACGTGTACGTATCGAAATGTGCCATGTGTTGACAGCCGCCTTACGTGGGCTCATATAAGAAAAAGGCTGCGAACACTGAAGGAGGCTCATTCCGGCATGCAGCTGGACATGCTTCTTATTGAAGGGCACGAAGATCACGATCAAATGCACATTTCTTTTCAAGGGCGTCGGCAATTCGATGTCATTATGCTGACTCGAATTCGCAATTGTTCCGCTTCAGCAAACATTCAATCTGGATTGAGATCTTCACAGCCGGCGTATTGCTCCACAGTCGCAGTAGATGACTTCCGGTTTGAAGGTGGGACCTTGACGTCAGATGTTGTTAGTTGGTGCACCGCTGTGACATCGCTACGAGTAGCTGGACAAATCTATGCATGGGTGCGCTTCATCATGCTCTTTATTGGCTGTTACTACGCTCAAGTACCAGAAGGTTCTTTTAAGCCAGAACGAAGAGTAACCCGCATTCGTGCAGCCTTGCAGACCATGTTCACAGCTCCAAGTCAAGTCGTAATATATGGAAGTATATTTCCGATTGCTTGCTATGCGATCGCCCATCTTTTGGACTGCAATATGATATATGAGCTCGTCGCTCAGCAATTTATGTCCCTTCAAGGTGCCTTTAAACTTGATCTTCGAAATTTAATCAAAGTTGCAACGGTGTCAACAAGAAGCATATGGATGCTAGCGATAACACTTCACATTATCCTCTTCTTCCGAACACAGTGTTGGTCCCCCACAGTAAGAGGTATCCCTGGAATTCCAGAGTTTTCACTCAGTGCGATTGCAATGATGACAGTTGGGGCTCAGGTACGGTCTCTTGCGCTGCGGTACACAAACCTGGTGACGATTACAGAAGTCGTTTGCAGTCCGCGCTGAAGAGCTCTTCGATCTTTTCAATATCAAAACGGACAAAGGATTTGGAGTCTCTTATTTCTCGGCGACAGCATTGACTTCAAGTGTCTAGTCGCAGCGGCAGCGGTGGTAACAGCATTCTGTCTATCAGCATGGGTTTTGGCTCGACTCTTAAGCTTCCTGAAGATAATGCGCGAGTATGAATTTGAATTATGGCCGCATACACTGGTTCCGTATACTGCAGGTACGCTCTGGCCATCACATGCGCTCATGGTAAGCTGGTATGGATTTATTGTGACTCCACTGAACGTCAACAATTATCGACTTCATAGTAAAGTTCACTCTGCAAGTACTTCATTTGTCCGTGAAGAAAATATGATGGTCATGTCTAGAAGCCGAGAGCGTACATATCGGACTTTCATCCTCAGTCGTTCAAGACAAAGCGACGAACTTTACCACGAAATGGCATTTATTGCCAACCGCACCTATGAAGTCGAGGCTACAATTTTCCTCATGAATCTCACAATCATGACCGATCCGATCATCTATTGGAACTTATGGTATAGTGGCGGGCAAAGTATAGCTATCTATCGTTTCTTCCGGACTCCCCAAAGAATAATTTTGTTGCCACAAGCTGTCGTCAATCTGCCCCACGTTGATCAAATTGAGTGGGACCAGCTGGAGTTACTGGCAACTGTAAGTGCACTAGATGTAAAATGGCACGATCTTCTTCAGTGTGGGTGATCATCAGAGCCAAAGACTTGACTTGCTTGGAACCTGCTGTCCAACTTACGTATTTGCCGAGCTTACAACCTTTAATGACTCCATTCTTCGGTTAAAGCACCTTAATTCATTTTACCGTCACTTCCCCTCCGATTAAATGAGTGGAATTTAGGAGGGAACCAGATATTAAACAGCAGTTAACCCCTATATTAAGCCAAGGATTGGGTTTGGAGTTAAATTTAGCAGTAACCACGACAATATAACGTCGTTCACCTCACAACCGGCAATTCATTTCATCTCACCATGACAACCGCAATTAGCAAATGTTCTTCGTTGCAAGCGATTTTGACTCATCACAGACGGCATCGATCAGGGTCGTTCGACCGTGATACTCCTTTCTCTTGGACGCGTTGTGTGATTTTCCTGTTTTCGTATTCGCTTGTGCTATCGGACGTATTTCGCTCTGGCCTTGATCTTCGAGACATTGCCGAGTACCCACCTCTGGAACCAAATGTTGGCCAATTTCTAGGTTCATATGGTTATCCAGTTGTTCACATCGATTCAAACGCCACCGAAGAGGAAACTATGAAAATATGGTCTTATAAGTTCGATACAACTTCAGTCACCATTCGAGCCGTCGCTCAATATCTTAATATCACATCATGGACACCGTGTGTACTCTACAAAATTTCTTGTGATGATACCAGAATCAACCTGCCGACTGTTTTCACAATGCTGGATACACTAGTGGAATCGGTGGCTAAACGTACGCGGAAACGATCTGACGACCTCCCCGGCATTACGCTTCGTACTGAAAATGTGTATTTCGACCGCTTGCATGAGTACGTCTTTCCATTTTTCTTTAAACAGAACAAGAGACGAACAGTACAAGCTCTATACTACAACACCAGCATCTTTAATTCGGGCTCGTTCAACTTTTGCACAAAGCGACGCAACCAGCCTCATACGTGCAATGATGCCTGGATCAATTTCCGGACTACATGTTCTTCCATCAACAAGCCATGCATTCAAAGCCGCAATGTTTGGTCGGACATCACAGCAAGGTCGAGGTTGATGAGACAAAAATTCACAGGCATGCAACTGGATATGCTGTTCTTGGAAGGATATGAAGATCGGGGCATCGCGAGCATATCTTTTCAAGGACGGCAGCAATACGACATCACTTTGATCGTTCGCACCCGAAATTGTCCTATAGACAAAACGGGTGGGGTAAATTTCTCTCAGCATGATGAATGTTCCACGATCGCAATAGATGACTATCGGTACGAAGGTGGATCGTTGGCATCAGATGTGGCTGGCTGGTACAATGTCATCTCGATAATCCGAATATTTGGTCAAGGATATGCATGGTTGCGACTAGCCATGCTCTTCATTGGCTGCTACTGGGCACGTTCTACTGAACAATTATTCAAAGGGTCAATGCGTATCAATGTTGTCTGGGCAGCCTTAAGGACCATGCTTACGGCGCCAAGTCAGGTTGTCACGTATGGAAGCATCATTCCTGTTATTCTGTACACAATCGCCCACTTACTGGACTCGATGATGGTTTACGAGGAAGTTGGTGCACAATTCACTACTCTCCAGGGGGCGTTTAATCTCAACGTTCGGCAGTTCATTCGGGTCGTCACCGTATCCATGCGTAGTTTGTGGGTATTCTCAACAGCTCTTCATATCGTCCTTTTGTTGCGAACACGATGCTGCTGGGCGTCAACATCCAAAGGTATCCCTGGTATTCCTGAGTTGTTTATTAATGCCATTGCTTTCTTAACGATCAGCGCCCAGTACCGATCGATTAGTTTCCGAAATTCGCACCTGGTACTGATACGGGAAGTCGAACCAAGCTTTTACCAGCGTGCGTTGCGAGCTGCTCGATACAACAACACGCGTGGCTTCTGGTATATTTTTTTTCTTGGTGACAACCTTGACTTTAAATGCCTGACTGCTTCCACGTTGGTTGTCTCCGCATTTTCTGTCGTGTTTTGGGGCTTCGTTCGTGTGATTAGTGGTCTCGGCTTTGTCCAAACATACGAGTTTTTTATTTGGCCGCACACGCTTGTATCCTATGCAGCCGGCAGTCTATGGCCAATCAACGCGCTCATGGTAAGCTGGAACGGCTACATATTCACACCCGTCAAAATGCGCCAATATCGCACGAGAAGAAGCGTGGTACCGATCCCAGACTCCGAACCCACCGAGTCTATTTTCGATGCGTCAAGGATCGGGAAACTCGCTGCGACAGCATTTATCATCAATTATACTGAAGAGAGCAGAGTAATTCGAAATGCAGTCGCTTTTCTTGATGGCCGTAGTCGGGAGGTACATGCTACACTTTGCCTTATGAACCTCACAGTCATGACGGATCCAATTGTGTTCTGTCGTCTGTACTGGTTTAGCGGTTGTCAGATCAACATTTACCGATCTGCCCGATTTCCCAAGCAGTTCTACTTCATTCCGAAGGCTACTGCAGATTCCACACAAAATTTACAGATCGACTACAGTAAGATGGAGCTACTGGCTGCGGTCAACTCAATGGATCTCCCTTGGATGGACCTGCTTCAATGTGGATAAGCAAAAGACTAAAAATTAATGTATTTAGTCTATAACATATGCATTCGAACTACTGCGGAGTTTTAAGTGAACACACGGCATTGTTCCTCATGCCAACGGTGCACTTTATTTATTATATATCATGTTTGACCTTATGCTTCGACACCGTTACTCTTACTCAAATGTTGAAGGGAGGGAGGATAAGCATTAACTTGTTAAACCTAAATTATTGCAACTGACGACAGTGATTTCTCGATGATTTGTAGGCGTATGGTCTATCAATGAGTTTAACTTAATTGACCCTCAAACGTTTGTCGTTGTACTACCCACCATGTCACCCACTGTTTAGCAGATCGGTCCAATCCAGTTCTGCCGCGTCAATTGTACACACAAGCTCCAATTCAGCCCAATCAACATACAAAATGTGAGGTGAATCGATGATTGCCGATGGCAGCATGAAAATGTGCCCGGGTCTACGAAAGCGGCTATAGATTGAGATCTCGTTTCCTTTGCACCAGCGTAAGTTGTAGAAAACGATTGGCTCGGTCATCGCTGTCAGGTTCATCAGAAATAGTGTTGCCTTGACTTGACGGCTTCTATTTTCGAGAAACACCATTTCTTTGTAAAGTTTGGCGCTTCGAGTTGAGTCACTGAGAATGAATGCGCTTGAAGTGATTGTCCTCACATTCGCTTTTGCCTTCATCGTATCGAATTTGTGACTGATTGCTGGGAGCACCACTGAGGAAAGTACACTGCTTGTTGGTCGATACGACTCGTTGTGCGTGGGGGTCACTATGAATCCATTCCAACTCACCATCATAAGATGTTTTGACCATAGTGAATCGGCCGCGTACGAAACGAGAGTGTGTGGCCACATCGTAAACTGGTAC
>JAADXR010000347.1:0-32020 GCA_023337935.1 Elongisporangium anandrum
ATGAGGCAACGCGGCCACGCGTGGATCAGAACAGCACACCAGACGCACAGACGTGAGCAGCTCCTCGCTCATTCTGCTCTCTTGCCAAGGGGGAGGGAAATGGCGAGCGATTGTCAACCCATAGAATCACACACACTCTCGATCATTGTTGAGAGAGTGTTTGCTTGGTAATTGAAAATGGGTTTTATTTTGGCCAATCGCAGCGCGTCATCTACAGAGTGCCGGAAGATCATGAAGAGCGCCTGCTGTGGTTGCAGAGGGGTGTCCGATGGTTAAAGCGGATGGACAAGATGAAGTCACGGACGACGGTCGTAATGCATTTCGTTTGAAGTTTTCCCATGGAGCAAAGATGTCCATTTTTCCCTAGTTGAGGTTGCACGACGGTTGCGCGATGTCGTTTAAATGCATGTCATTTGTGAGGACACGATGAACTAGAGGTTGCTGACCACCGTTCGCGTGGTCTGCGATGTACTTCCACACGTCGCCCAGTCCATTGACGTGTTCCGCTTCAGTGACGGCGAGTGGATATGGAGAGCGCCTCCAAGCGAGGATTCGTGCGAAAGTTGGACAGCCTTCTCGAGAAGATCGCTGGCATGAGCCTCAGTATCGAAGCGTTCGATACCGTGCCGCTGTCCACGATGCTATCAAGTACGAGTACGACGTTTGCGTGTTGAAGTGGTGGCTCAATACATTTGAACCCAAAGAACTACTGACTGATATTGTCCGTCACGCTATCCGTTTTAAGCGTCTCGAGGTGTTGTGGTGGCTGTATCAGGAGAACCAGGGCCAAATCCCTCTTTGCGTTCCAGCGATCGCTCACTGGTTGCATGAGCATGGACGTCATTTGCAGCTGCACTTTCCGATATACGAGTGCTGCGCAGCGGAACCCAGCTTTGCTTTTGCCAAATGGTGCTTAACAATGCAAGACGCGTTTCAATGCGAAAGGCCTCAAGAGGCGGTATGGTTAGCTATCGATCATGGTAATGAAGGCTTTTTGCATTGGCTATATGAACATCAGTTGGATCTTTTTCAGCCTGACCATCTCGATCGTGCAGTCAATAAAAGTCGACTATAGATTGCAAAGTGGCTTGTGGAGAAATTCCCAAATCGGTTCTTTGCGGATCCAATTAATGAATTGGATCGGTCCGTGTTTGATTTTGGCGAAGATCACGCTGTGGAAGTATCAAATGGATCGCATTTGAATTCAACTGGCAAGACAAAGTCGCGAGACATTCATGACTGAATGGGACTTTGAGGGTCCTTGCAAGTACAGGCAATGTGAACCTGCTTCAGACAGTCGCTTTGATTCGCAAAGTGCACTCAGAGGATGATTGTTGGAGGCTTGACCTTGAACTTAGACGTTATTGAAGCTGCCGCAGCAAATGGTCATTTGGCGATGGTTCACTGGCTTCACAATCATGATGACTTCCTATCTAATGATAAAGAGCTATCCAATATGCAAAAATACTCAAATGCCATGAATATTGCAGCAGCAAACGGCCATTCGGATGTTGTGAAATGGCTTCGTGAAAATCACTACAAGTGAACGACAGAAGCCATGGACAAAGCAGCTGGAAATGGGCACTTGAATGTCATCAAGTGGCTTCATGTGAGCCAAACGGAGGGCTGTACGATGAACGCGATGAATATGGCAGCCGGGAATGGTCATTTGAATATTGTTTAATGGCTTCATATATCCCAAACTGAAGGCTGCAACCGATTTTCAATGGTGCATGCTGCGATAAATGGTCACATATCTGCCGTAGCACGAGGGAAGCTATGAATGCTGCTGCTACAAATTTGCATTTCGACTTGTACCTATGGCTACATGAAAAGCTACACAAGGAGTGGAAAACTGGTCGTTGGAGAGTGATGCATCCATAAAAATCCCCATGCTCGACTATTGCAGTGGCGAGATTGTGGTTTCATCATCTAGTTAATCCAATGATGCAGCATGTTTTTTCATATGTAGGTTGAAATGTGTTCCATCGCTTCCTGTGTCACACTGACTCAATTCCCACACATATGCACTTTCACTCGGATTAGATCAAGACATTAATATGGTTGACGCGCTGCTCACCTGTGTGCGTCTGGCCTGTGTTGAGCGATGCGAGTTTCATACCCACCCAAGCGGCCATGCACACTGCCGTTAAGTACAGATACATCATTCGCATGGTTACCAGCCCTCGTCCTTCAACGATGACTATCTGATATGGTCGATTCGGCAATCCGCTCCACTTCAATGCACTTGATTTTTTTGCTATTTTGTGTGGGTTGAATAAAATATACCAACACTGTGTCCTTGCGTCAATGCCGCTATCAGATTCGCATTTTCGCTCCAAGAAGAGCATGCATTTGTCACTAAGGACGAAATATCCAGAAGTGTACCGTACATGTTGGTCAAAGTACGCACGATCGGATTGTACCCACACAATAGTGGGTGCTGTGGGCAGCCATAACAACTTCACCAAGCCGGAATGGTGAACGCCGTGCTGATGTCCGTGCTTCTGGTCTTCGCTGTGGACGAGCGTGTGTCTGCGCTGCCCCACGTTATCCAGCAGGTCGACGCGTTCTGCTTCCAGTGGACTCTGTGGCGCGCTTCCAAGCGTGGCTTCGTAACCAGATTGGATCAGATTCGCAAGGACGAACCCCAGCAAGGTCAAACCATTCATCGGGAGAGATTCCGTGCGGCCGTTTACGATGCCGTGAAGGTCGGGTCCGACATCCGCGTGTTGAGTTGGTGGCTCAACTTCTACATGCCCGGGGCCAAGCAAGAGCAATTGGGTGATATCGCCAGGTACGCGATCTGTTTTAAGAGACTCAATGTGCTGCAGTGGCTGCATGATGAGACCCAAGGCCAGATCCCTACATCTACACACGTCGCCCACTGCTCAGATCCGGAGATCGCCTACTGGCTGCACGCGCATGGACGCCACTTGAATGTGGTGCTTCTCATGTATCCCTGCTCTGCAGCAGATCCAAGCTTTGAGTTTGCCAAGTGGTGTTTGACCCGGCAAGACGCGTTGGTGTGCTCTCAGCCTGTAGAAGCAGTCAATTTCGCCATCAACCATGGCCACGAAGAGTATTTGCACTGGTTATACGAGCACCGGCCGGATCTCTTTTGGCCTCATCATTTCTATCGCGCCATCTTCTTCTGTCAGCTCAAGATCGCGAAATGGCTTCTTCGGAATTTCCCAAAGCATTTCTTTATAGATCCGAAACGCGGATTTAGCAGAGTCATCGCGGACATTGATGCTGACCAAGTCTTGAAGACGATACAATTCGTTTTATTTGAATATGGATGGCGAGATGAGAGTGCAAGACTCAACTGGATGGATAGTGCAATGGCATCGGCTGCAGGCACAGGCAAGCTGGGTCTGCTTCAAGCAGTCAACTCTATTCGAATGGAACTTACGACCAATGCCGTGCTAATGAGATTGAGCCTGAATATGCTTGAAGCTGCTGCTGCAAACGGCCACTTGGCTATGGTGCAATGGCTTCATGATCGGAATAGTATTCTCCCATCGACTATTGAAGAGCAAAGCGAAGCCCAAAGCGAATGTAAAGCAATGGACAAAGCAGCTGCAAACGGACATTTGGATATTGTGAAGTGGCTGCATGAAAACAACTACAAAGGTTGCACAACTGATGCTATGGACAACGCAGCGGAAAACGGACACTTGGACGTGATAAAGTGGCTGCACGATAACCGATCGGAAGGCTGTACGAAAAAGGCCATGGATCTGGCAACCAACCACGGACAGTTGAAAGTGGTTCAGTGGTTGTGCGAAAACCGAACGGAAGGATATGCGTACAACACCGTGTCTGAAGCTGCTCGGAATGGCCACTTTGATGTGGTGGCGATTTTATTTTCTCAGCTGTATGAGTCATGGGAGCGCCGCCGTACACACGTATCCCTACTTTGTTTGCAGCCTCTTTTGATAGGTGTCGGGAGCTTCGAGTTGTACGAATGGCTATATGAGAAATTACTCAACTCATCAATCGATAAGGATTTGTCATATACACTCTTAGGAATGCTTCGACGGCCTCTACGACCGTGGCATTGACGAAAAATTACACAAGAAAAGCACCAGCCACTTGTTATGAGCTCAAAGTAAACTGATTAGTAAACTTGTGTACTTTTGCGCTAGATCTTCACTTGATAGCAGTATCGCCAATGACAATATAGGCAACCTAAAAAAAATGTCTGTTACAGAGCAGTCGATGGCTAACAGGAGCGGACCTACGGCTGCTTATCATGGCCACATGTCGAGATGATGGACGCTCGAAAGCGCGTCCCAGCACGGATTTGTGCCCATCTTGGATGATCTTCATCAAAAGGAGCCCAAGCGAGATCAGGAATTTGATGCAGCTCGATTCCAAGCGGCTCTTCACAATGCTATGAAGTTCGGATACGACATTCGCGTGCTGGAATGGTCGTTCAACATCGATGGACCCGAGCTAAAGCAATTCATGATACCTGCGTTTGTCTACAAGGCAATCCAGTTCAAGAGGCTGGATGTGCTGCAGTGGCTGTATGACGAAGACCCAGACCGCTTCCAAGACAGATATGCCCTCGCTTGTTCTGATCCAGAGATCTCCTACTGGTTCCAGGAGCATGGAAAGTTGAGTTTCCGATGTACGACTGCTCAGCAGCAGATCCAACGTTTCAGTTTGCCAAGTGGTGCCTAACTCAGCAAGACGCGTTCAAATGCTCAAAGCCCCACGGAGCAATCTTGTTTGCCATTGACCACGACGAACATGAGTTTCTGCAATGGCTTTACGAACATCGACCGGATCTCTTTCAGCAGGACCCGTCAGCAAAGTCCAGCTTACGATTGCAAAATGACTTTTGGAGAAGTTCCCGAAGCAGATTTTCCTGGATCCAATTGGAGAATGACCTGACCGAGTCTAGGTTTGACGACGATCGAATCTTAAAGATGATTGAGTGGGTTTCATTTGATCTTCACTGGCAAAACGAGAATGCCAGAATCTCCTACCGGTATCTGAATGGAGCAATGAAATCCACTGCAAGCGCAGGCAAATTGGAGTTGTTCAAGCTGTTGAGCGGATCAGAGTGAAGTTTGTCAAGCTTTCATATGCCAGTGATTCGAAACTGACGTTTGATCTCATAGAAGCTAACGGTCATTTGGCAATTGCGCAGTGGTTCGTAGCTTTCCCGAGGCTGTACGAGATATTCAGTATGAGTCGAAAGCTGTGAACAATAGCTGCAAACGGCCATTTGGATGCACTCAAGTGCCCATGAACATCAGTATGAGGGCTGCACAACAGACGCCATTAACAAAGTGGCAGCAAATGGCCACCTTGAAGTGGTCAAGTGGTTGCATGCGAACCGATCTGAAGGCTGTACGACAAAAGCCATGCATCTGGCAGCCAAACGTGGCCATTTGGAAGTGGCCCAGTGGCTGCACGAGAACCGAAGCGAGGGATGTGAAGCAAGTACTTTGACGAAAGATGCGATGAATGGCCACTTTCAAGTGGTTCGTTTCCTGTTTTTGCATCGCAATGAGAGAGCACCATTAGATGCCATGAGTGCGGCGTCTGCCAATTACTTCTTCGACATGTATCAATGGCTCTATGAGAACTTATCTATGGAAGATCGGAGAAGAAGGATGTGCTCGTAATTGAGCATTTGTGATGGCAAGTAACCTCGAGACGCTATATGCTGCAACTGCATTTCATGGGGTTGTTCTGGTTAATCTAGGACATTGCCTACAGAAAGCACAGGTCTAAATATAGGCAGAATCAGAAAGTGAAGCCATGTCTCATTTGAAAATGAAAAGGATGAAATGAATTGGTGGAGAGCTTAGCGTTTGATTCCAGTCCTCACGCCTACGACATCAGGAAGAAACAGAGCCAAGCGCTTACTTCTTGCGCTCGCGGATGGCCTTGAACTCCTGCTGGATCTCGTCGATGGTCTTGTTGGTGGTCTCAGGCACCATGAAGAACATGAACGTGAAGGCGAAGGAGAGCGTGAAGAGGAACGGCACGAACGAGTAGTTGCCCACGGCCTCGATGACGTACGGGTAGCCCACGCCGACCACGAGCTTGAAGATCCACATGACCGTGATGCAGAGGGACACGGCAGTGGCGCGCACCTGCACGGGGAAGAGCTCGGCCGTGACGGACCAGATGAGCGGGCCGAAGCTGACGCCGAAGGAGCCGACGTAGAGCGCCGTGAAGATGATCGAGACCGTGTTAAATCCGTACACGAGACAGAACGTCATGACCACAGCGCAGCAGAACATGCTGAAGCAGCCGCCCAGCAGCATCGAGCGCGTCTTGAAGAAGCGACCAAGCACGCCGAAGACCATGGTGGGCAGACAGTTGACCACGTAGACGATGACCGTGCCGATACGCGGGTCCGAGATGCCGGCCTTGGAGAAGATCGACGACGAGTAGAAGATGACCGAGTTGATACCAGAAAGCTGGTGGAACGCAGCGATAGCGATGGCGATGGTCAGCTGGCGGCGGTACTCGGGCTTGAAGATGGCGGTCCAGCTCTCGTCTTCGACCGGGCCGTCCAGCTTGGCCTGCTCCAGGTCCTTGCTGCTGATGAAGGCCGACGACAGGTGGGCGCGCGCGGGCTGCATCCATCCGAGCACTTCGTGGATGTGGTCCTTGCCGTACAGACGAGCGATCTCCTTCTCGGCGTCCTCCGTGCGGCCCTTGGCCAGCAGCCAAGCGGGGGATTCGACCATGAAGACGGGCGCCAGCAGCATGTAGGCACCGCCGAGGACGATCTGGAACGCCGCCGAGTAGCGCCAGCCGTTGCTCGTGTCCAGGAAGAAGAACGTGAAGCACACGAGCAAGATACCGAGAGTGAGGAAGCCGTGGAAGAACGTGCCGAAGGTACTGCGGAGATGCGGCGGCGAGATTTCCGAGATGTAGCCGCCCACGACGCCCGTAGCGAAGCCCGAAGCGATACCGGCCACGAAGCGGCCGACCACGAACTGCCAGATATTCTGCGACGTCATCTCGATCACACCGGCGACCGCCATGGTGATGCCGTTGAACCAGAGCGTGCGGCGACGGCCGAACATGTCGTTGGGGCGCGCGCACAGGAGCGTGCCGAACATGCCGCCGACGATCCAGGCGTTCACGAGGAACGTCCACTGGGTCTCAGTGTGGCCCGAGAACATCACGCACGTGCCAGGGGCCACGGGGCGCACCTCGCAGAGCGCGACGTTGTTGTAGGTCTTGAGGTTGACCTGGCCCGTGGACCAACCGTTCTGGAGGGCATGCAGCAGCGCGAGCACGACGCTGACCGTGTGCACCCACGTGGGCCGGCTCTTGACCTTCTCCTCGGTGCCGGGAGTCTGGACTTGCTGGTAGGCGCCGCCAGACATTGTGTTTGACTGCTGGTTCCGGTTCTGGAGGACGAGGCAAATGTGAGAATGAGCGATCGCCACAGGCGCGCTGTGTGCGATCAGACGCTGTGCCTGCGCGACTTGAACTTGGGGCGCGAGCACATTTATTAGAGCAGGATTAAGGTCGCGATTAACATCGTACCGCGGTGGTGGAGCCGGTGGTCTCTTTTGATGTTGCAGTCTTTTCTCTCGCAGCTTGAAGTTTTGGCGTGTGTGATGCGCTGGCAGATGGATCCCGGTCTCACGCGCATGCACCGGCATCCTGTCATCTGGTACACACATCACTGCTTGGATTGCCCGAGCTCCCCTCTCTCAGGCTCCCCAGCTCTCTTTCTTTGCTTGTGTCGCCCATTCAGACGCCTGGATGGCTCAGTTCCAAGTCCCTCTTGATCGTCTGGGCTTTAAAACTGGAGTCTTTAGACTTCAAATCAAGACTCTGGAGGCTCAGGAATGGGCTGCTATTGCTCTCAAGGCGGCCTGCTTGGTCTGTTGTGACGCGGCTGCTGGTCCAACTCGACGTCATCCACAGAGCATCAGCGCTTCAACTTGCCTGGAAGTCAAGCAGATCCTGGAAGATTGGCGTGCGATGGGCAGAGACGGGACATGGATAAGTCTGACTAGGTTTTCACGGCATACAAACACCAAGATCAGTCACGTAAACACGTAAATAACACTAGGATGCCTGAGGCGGTTCCACTCGGCCAAATCACCCGTCTCAATCTGTGAATCCAGTGGTCAAAGTGAGCCAGATGGGTGACTGGTAAAAACCTCGCAGCGCAATTCTCCATGGCACCTCCACTTTCAGCAGGAATTCCCACGCTGCCAGTCAGTCTAAGGCTGATTAAAACGCGATTATTGGCTTTGAACTGCACACACAGGGGCGTAGTACGCGAGAGGGATCGACCGCCTTCCTGCCAAACAAAAGCGACAGGAGCACGACTCCGCCGCGGCCCCTCCTCCTTGGTACAGAAAACTGGAATCTCGTTCCCTCGAACGCCTCCGTTCTTTCCCTCCAGGCTTCCAGCTCCTGGAGTCAGCTGCCGCAGGATAACTGGAAGCAGAATTTTATACCACGGCTACCGTAAGAGGCAAATCGTGTCAAGTGTGCTTGGTCCGGTTGAAGTTTCTGCTTGATTTACCGCTGGTCGCATAGGAGGAGCCAGCCATGGGCTCCGACTCAGAAACGAGTTTACGCCAAGCCAAAGATGTGCTTGGCCCCTCGAAACGGCTCTGCCGACGGCACTGCGTCACCAACTTGAGCTTTGGAGCTATGTACACTTTCTTTTCAGCCAATCAAAAGATGCAGAACTGGGTTAAAATGCATTTCAGCCAATCAAATGCGCATCATCCATCACCACGGGATCGAATGTAATACATTTTGCGGTCCATACAAACATCAAGATCTGGAACTTGGGCGAAAACTTTTCGAAAGTTTATGAGCTTGGAAATTCACCACGCGCTCCCTCCGACCAGAAGTTTGTGTCAGTCGCTTTTCTGTGGCGTGTAATGCGGCAGTGTCGCTTGATTGCGATAGCTCCACGTGTCCAGCTCGCCGTCCGTTCGCCATAGAAACGGGGTTTTGCCTTCTGGTGCAGTGTTCTGACTGCTTTTCAGTCGGATTTGCAGCACCAGGTCGATCCGATGCCACGAGCACGCGCCTTCTCAGCTCCTACATGCGCCGGTGTATTCCGATGGGGCTTTATAGAGGTATCGTATCCAACTCCCATTGCTGTAAGCTATCTACTCCGCCCTCGGGGTACGCGTTCGTATCGTGTGAGGCTCAAATGTGTGCCCCCCTCTCTCTGGGTCTTTCCCCAGTGAGCTTTTGGCGCGTTCGCCTTTAGTGGACCAGCCCCCAAGAGGAATCTCGATGCTTCAGTGGGTCAGCTCCCAAGCAGACATCCATTTGTTTAGCGGCAGGAGTGTCTGTTTGGTGCTTAACGAGGTAGTGCTCATCTATGCTCGTAGGCGATATTATATCAGCTGACCAGCGCATGAGGTCCTCCATGAAACGCAAGCTTTCTCTTGGTGAACTCCATTCGATTAGTCAATATGCGACTTCACTCATCATGCGTCCATGAAACTCGCGGCATGACGAACCGGCCAACCTTCAGATTTCCTGGACAAAATTCCAGGACGCAATTCTCGTCCTCGTCAATTGTTCATGACCACTTTGCGTCATCATCATGAACTGATACCGTAGACACTGATTCCACTGGAGACGACGAGCCATGTCGACGTTAGCTGCGCATGGCATAGGGACGATAACGAGACTGAAGTGCCGCTCGCAGGATGAAGAAGAGTGACAAATGAGCGACCAGAATATTTTGGTGGTGTGTATAACCCTTAGTTAGCCAAAACCACAGCAGACCAGCACTCAGACACAACGTGTGCGGCAATTAGATTTGGCATGTTCAGTTGTCCTCTGGTCTCGTTGAAGAGCATAGAGACTCGCTTCATTTCCAAATCGCAGCGTGCGGAAACTGGGAGATCCTGCATGCAACAAATACACTTGAAGCACGTACCGGTATACTCGAAGGTGATACCGGTATCGTACCTCTATCAAATACCGGTTAATTTACCGTTTTTGCTTGCTGATACCGGTACGGAATAACACGAGATAAAAGAAATACAGAAAACGTTAAAATGTTTTCTTGTTCTGTTCGAGCTGGCGTTTCCTGGCTCTTTCCTCTTTAATGAATTTATCCCCACCGGTGCAAACACTGATCATGCAAGCAACATAGTTTTGCATTCAAGAGCTTAGGATTCGCGGCGAATATTACAATTTGGGTACGTCAAAACTCGTTTTCTCGTTTTATTTTTCTGAAAAAGTTTTTTTTTATATAATTCAAACCGGTATCCTTGCCCGAACCTAATCACATTTGCCAGGTCATCCGTGAGTAATGGTCCTGGCAAATCCGCGCCAATTTCCTGCTCTCAATAGAGCGCCCGTGCGAGTGAAAACGACATGATGGAGTCAAGGCGGCAAAACCAAACGCTCGAACAGTAGCCATTCAAGATGCTGACCCGCTCGCGCGCCGTGGCCAACAAGACGCCGGTGTTCGTGGACGACCAGTGGAACGACGCGTACATCCAGACCAAGGACGAGCAGATCGAGGCCATGCACGCGCAGCACGCCGACCAGGGCTGGGACGGACTCAACGACTCGGACATCGACGAGGACCGGTCGGACGACGAGGACGAGGACCCGGACGCCGACGTCTGGCACTCGGACAGCGAGCTGAGCGAGGAGGAGGCCGGCGACTATCTAGACGAGGAGGTGGACCGCAAGGCGCTCGCGCTGGCGAATGCGAGCTCGAGTCCGGGGCTCTGCGCCAACGTGGCCTGGACGCTGCTGACACTGATTGGTCTGCCTGTGCTGGTCTATGGACTCTTCCGGAGGTAAGAGCACTTGCATTCATATGAGGAGGCAGGCCAACTGACTTAGGTGTATTGGTTCATCAGAAGAGACGCCAAGTGGCCGCTGCAGAGCTCGAGTCTCGCTGCTCTGGTGCTCAAGGCCATTGGCAACGCTGTCGCCGTGACTGCGATCGTCAGCTTGGCCTTTTGGTCCATTTGCACGGAGCGCATTCCAACGACCTCGGCCGGATTCCTGTGGGAGAATATCGAGCTGCCGAATGCACAGACCTGTCAGGCCTCGTTCGTGAGCGGATGGAGCGCGTGTCTGGCGACGGCGACGACCGACTGGCAGCAGCTGCCGCCGGCCTGCACGCATGCGCTGCTCCAGGCCGCAATGGGGATCGTTGCAGTGTTTATGCTGGCAAGTTTCTATCGCGTGTGGCTGAAAAGCACGCTTGTGGTGCTCCTGATGAGCTATCTCTTGTTCAATGCCGCGGCCTGGCTGCAAGCTGAGCAGCAGGCGGCTGTGTACATTTACTCGCTCGATCCCACGTTCGCCTTTGTCAACGAAAGCATCTCGGTACGTTCACGAGGCCATTTGTAGCGCTTCGTATGGACCAATAGCTCACTGTTGCTGTGCTTTAGATCGCCATTGATGGCCAGAATCTGGTGCAGGGCGGAGTCGTGGCGTGGGTGCCGTACTGGGGCGGTCTGCAACAGCAGAAGGCGCACAAGTGCGAGAAGCTGTACTCACAGTCGCTGCACAATGGCGGAGTGCTCGTGGTCTTCGACCAAGTCAACGAGTACGTCCCGTGCTACAAGCCGAGTGCGGAACCCGATGCCGCGTTCCAGTGCTTTGAGCAGTTCAAACTGCGGGTCAAGGACCAGAAGAGCGTGCCCGGGTGGTCCTTGAACGCTGAGCACAAGACGGAGCTGTGAGTCGTCTCGTTGAAAGTCCCTGATATGATCAGTTTTGAATAATTATATCGTTAGCCAGACCTAGTTTCCTTCTCTACCGCTTACCGTCATGGTCATTTGATGCGACCACAGCGTCTACCGGTTGAGCCCGTTCATATAACGCGATGGGACGTACACACGCTTGACGCGCTGGCTGCGGACTTGCTCTTCTTCCGCCCTCCTTCCTGTTGCAGAGGTCGGTGTCACTTGGTCCACGCCCATTTTCCGCTTAGATGATTCGCTGGCACTAATGCTCGAAGCTCTCACTGCTGGATTCACCGCTGAAGGCTGATTGCCGGTTGATCGAAGCCGCCGCTGGACCATACGCTCCATGGTCTTCTTCACATTCTCGTACTCGGTCTTCAGCTTTTCGTTCTCGAGCTCTACGGATGCCACTCGACCCAGAGCCTTTTCCTGTCGCTCTATTTTCCTATTGGCCTTCTCCAGCGCGCCGTTCAGTGCGCTGGTCTTCATCACTTGCTCTTTCACGAGGGTCTTCAAATCGCTTGTTCTGCTACAGGAGTCCTCGACCTTCACATCCGCGGACGCTAGTAGATCCACGAGATCAGCGTGCTGCGTCTTCAACTGGTCAAGCTCATGCTGCACACTACGTGTCTCCAGTCGTGCTTCGTTGATCTGCTTCTCCAGATCAAACTCGCGCTCTCGCCATTGTTTCTCTTTCGCCATCTCAAGTCGCATGATCTCATGCTCGCGGGTCTGATCGGCTGCATCCAGACGCTTCTGCCGCTCCGCAAGCTCCATCATCAGCCTATGCTTGCTCGTTTCAAGCGCAAGGATGGTCTTTTCGCGCTTGGAAAGGTCTTTCTGCATACGCTCAAGCTCGGTCTTGAAGAACGCGATCTCTGTCTTGCTGTGTTCGGCTGTTTGCTTGGCGGAAGTGAGATGAATTTGGAGCGTCGCATGGTCCTGCTTCAACTGGAGAAACCGGGACGTTGTCTCGGTCGCGCTCGCCTTGGCTTCGTTCACCTGCGTCGTGAGCCCCGCTGCCTCTTCACGCAGCGCATTCACTTCGCCACGAAGCACAGCGTTCTGCTCGATCGAGGCCTGGAACTCTTGTTGCAGCTGCTCGTGCTCGTGCTGCGAGGCCACGCGCACGCCATCGTTGCTTTTCTTGAGCGCATCGAGTTCGCCTTGCAGCTCCTTCTCGCGCAGAGTCCACTGGAGGCTCTGCTCCTCCTGGTCGCTCAACTGTTTGGCTTTGGCTCTGCATTCCGCCTTCAGAGCGCTCAGCTGCTGCTCCTGCGCCACGATCGTGTCCTTGACCTCCTGGGTCCCAGCCTCGTGGATCTGTCGCTGGGCCACCAGCCGCTCTCGGAAAGTCACTATCTCGCCCTGCAGCGTTTGGATTTGGCTGTGCGCCTTCTGCAAGTCCTCCACGCTGCCTTTCCAGGCCTGATCCAGCTTTACCAGGTTCAGCATGGCCTTGGCGTACTTGCTATCCATCTCGCGCAGCTCGTCCTGCCGCCGAGCGAGCTCCTGCTCCACCTCCACCAAGTTTCGCTTGAGCGTGAAGTTCTCGTCCTCCAGCTCGATCGCGTTCGTATCGCCGCCCACGCGCATGCGGAGACGTTCCTGTGCCCAAGCATGAAGCGTTCACGGTCAACTTTACTGCTCGATTGCGCCAAGAGGAGTGATCATACAGAGACGCAAGAAGCGCCAGTGGGTGGATAATTATTTGCTTAACCACGTCGGATAGTCAGTACGTACTCGTAGATGCGCGTTCTCCATCTTGAGCGTCATGACTTCCGCGTCCAGCGGCTGCTCCTGCCTCCGCATCATGAGAATTTATGAGTGCATCGATCCTGTTAAGTACGATTCACATAGGTGTTTTGGTAAATCAGTAGTTTATGTACCGGTAAAGTTGCTATAAGGCACTGTAGTAGCGCGGTACCACCGCAGTAGGTACATTTGAAGGGGAGACAAAACCGGAAGAAGGAAGCAAGCGGCCGATCGAGCGCTCGAGGGGCCATGTACGCCAACAACGTGAGCAATCTGGACCAGATCCTGTCGTCCCTGCAGTGCTACGTGGTAAGGCCTTTCACGCTCTCTCTATCGGTGCCTCACACTGCGTCTGACTCGTCTTGTATGCGGATCTATCGCCAATCAAACTGCTGCTTTAGCAAAGCGCGCGCGTGCGTGGGGATGTGTACAACCTGCTGCGGCAGATCCCGTCGCTGCTGCCGAATTGCGGCACCTTCAGTAATGTTTGGCTCTGTCAATTTCGCCTGAACTGGCCAAAGGGCGAGCGGGGGAGACTGACACGGGGCTCTCATTGTACGTTGCAGCGCATAATGACGGCACGACGAGCACGCTGCTGAATCTGGAAGGCACGATCCCAATCTTCTACCGCGGCAACCAGTACAACATCCCAGTGGAAATCTGGCTGGTGGCGTCCTATCCGATCTCCCCGCCCGTGTGCTTCGTGCGACCGACTGCAGGTGAGCAGACGATTGCAAGCAGTCTATAGATCTCGATGCAGGAAGTCTCATTTCTCTTGCGAAGACATGATGGTCAAGCCCGGCCACCCGCATGTCACGAGCGACGGCTTCGTCAAGATTCCGTACACTTCGGAATGGCGACAGGTTGGTGGAGCATCTCACGCCGCACGGTCTCAATGATAGTGCTGAGTTCTTGCTACGTTGATGGTGAAATCCAGGATTACACCATGGTGGAGCTGGTCGCGCACATGTGCTCGATCTTCGGTAATATGCCGCCTGTGTTCCGCCGGCCTGCGCATCAGCAAGTGCGCCAGCCGCCTCCACCTGCACAGCCTGGCTATTACCAGCAGAGTGGATTTGCTCAACCGCAGCAACAGCCTCAGCCCCAACCAACGCCGTCATACCAATCCTCACAGTACCAGTCGTACGGCAATCACACGCAGGGCACAGCGGCTGAGTCCCTCTTTGGTGGAAGCTCCACGTCGACTGTGGCGAGACAGGAAGACCGAAGTCTACTGCTCAAGGCGGACATCACGAGCAAGATCCAGCAGGAGCTCGAAAAAATGTTCAAGCGTATCCGAGGTACGAAAACCCTGTGACTTGATGGGATTGGGTCGAGTTAATGACATGTTTGTGGTGTTTCCGCTTTGCTAGATGACATTGACCTGCAGTTTGAGCATCAGCTGCAGCTCACGCAGTCACGAGAGAACGTCGAGCGCGGTATCCAGTCGCTGGAGTTCCTTCGCGACGATCTTGTACGGGCCAAGAAGCTTATCGACAGCCAGGGCGAAGAAGTGCAAGCGTGGCTGGACGAGAACGAGACCCAGGTAAGACAGGGCTGTTTACGGTGCATTACGACATCAAAAGGTGGTTCGTAAACGGGTGAGCCTGATTTTTTTATTGCATCTGGGTAACGCGTAGAATACGGTGGACCCAGACACGATTCTTGTAGAGGCCGACCCGATCTCGAAGCAGTACGTTGCCTTGTCGTACTTGATGTGTCGCCATGGGTTGGGATTGCTGATGTGTCTTGCCTATCGTATGTGATTCACGCCGTTTGCGAAATTTCGCATTACAGACTTGTTAAGACGATGGCTGAACACCAAGCGATTGAAGACGCGCTGTACTTCTTGGATCGTGCACTCAGCAATGGCGAGATCGACCTGAACGTCTTCCTCAAGGAGGTGCGCAAGCTGTCACGCAAGCAGTTTATGTGTCAAGCGCTGGCTCAGAAAATTTACACAACGCAGCAGCAGCGGACGACGCCGACGTACAGTATTACTAATCGCAGCTAAAGCTAAAGTATCATGTTTGGATCTTGATGAAAAGCCTCGAACGTTATCAAGTGCAGTAAAGGTCGAGTTACGTGTTGATTCGTAACCTGCCGTGCTACGACGCATCTGGGGCCGACGCGTGTGTGACTTGTGACCAAGGCGATCTGGTTTATCTGGCCATTCCGATTGCGCTCGGCCACAGTGACCGGTCCGTGCACCGGTGCCATCCATTACACACACGAAAAGTGAGAAGGGCGGGGGCAAAACGGTGCGTGGGCGTCAGAATTTAGCGCGTTATGCATCGAAGAAGAGAAATGATAGTCTGGAAATCACTGAATTCACTCATAGTATGTCGACTGACCCGTCCGCCGACGTCATGGAGCGTTCTTCTATAGATTCCTCATCCATGCTTGCGCATGAGCATGGAGGCACTGGAAACAGCTCTTGTGGGTGGGTGCCACCCAAGTGCCACCCACTCATGCAACCCTTCAATGAGCATGCGATCAGAAAAGCAGGTCCGCCGTTTCCAGTGTACTGTACCGTCCTTTCAGTGTGTCCAGCCGCCGTCGGAGCGGCGCTTCAGCGAAGGTCAGCAAATGCTGGCGACTCGGATTATGTCGCTGCCCGAAAAAAGCTCTTGGCTCGCTGATTCGCTATTTCAGTAGATTGCTTCGCTCTCAAAAGAAAGGGCACTCGACTAGTACAAATGCACTGCTTTGAGTGAGGAATGAGGATTCATGTACTGACAAAGCACGCGATCTATGACAGTCGTCACACACTCGCGTTCACGGAAACCGGCTGTTGGGTCGGTCTCCACCCGAGCAGCTGGTTCTGCGGCACGTTCCGTTCTGCAGCAACAGGTCCAGTGGGTGGAATGTCCTGTGCCCCAATGGGCGTCGGCCGTCCTGTTGCTGCGCGCTCTTGAAGATCCCTCTCCCCTGCGAGGGAGAGTGCGTCTTCCGCTCTCTCTCACTCGGAAAGGCGGGCGAACAGTGTGTGCGCGGCGGACTAAACCATGGCAGTTCGCAACTTAGGTCTTGAGCCACCGAAGGGTCCGCGACACTCGCAGCTCCTCCACCACCCACCAGGCACCGCGTCCGCCGCCGCTTGGTACATCACCCACCTACTCACACACGACTAGGACCATGGCTGTGCGACCGGCTTCAGCGTCTTCTTCTTCTATGGGCACGTTCCAGATCGACCCGTCCGCCAAGAAAGACTGGCATTCCAGTATCGACCTCACTGCACGCCGCTCGGTGCTGCTCCACATGTGCGTTTGAATAAGCCGCTTCCTTGATTCGACGAATGGAAAGACTCACGCTTGCTCTCGAACAGTCTCATGATCCTAAAGACCAAGTACGGCAAGGTGGACACGAAGATCTCGTACATTGCGCGTCGCGCTGAACTCGCGCTCTACAGCCAGGCGTACTCTGCACGCGAATACCGCAACCCACAGACGCTGAACCGACGATTGCACGCGCTGGTCGTGAAGCTGCATCTGAACAATCTGACTGCCAAGGAAGATATCGCTTACGAGGCCGAAGAAGTCGCGTACACTGCGCTACAGACGCCAGCCACGCTTGGCCACAAGCGCCAGAACACCACCACCTCGGAGGGCCAGCCTTCCTTCAAGCGGCCGCGTGCGTGCTGCGCTGACGCGAGTCCCAAGTCTGCTGGCGTGGCCACGAGTCCGCTCTTCTTTGACGGCAACAGCGATTTACTGGCGAACGTCTGCTCGTTCCTGGACGCCCGTGCTGTGCTTCAATGCTCCATGACCTGTGCGCAGGCAGCGCAGCAGGTCCCAGGATACGTCACGACCATTGATCTCACCATGAGCGCGCTGGAGCGGCTATCCGTTGCGCATCGAACCCGGTTCTTCACGCGCTTCGTGCACCTGGAACGGTTCACGCTGCAGGGCAGCATGAGCGTCAAGCACTTCGATTTCCAGAAGGAAGGTGTGCTCATCGCGCACAACGTCATCTGCCGTGGACTCATGGCCTCCTTGCGCCACCACTCGCTGTCCAAGCTCACGCACTTCGGCATCAACTTCGCCTACACCGAAGGCCTTCAGGACCGGATCACGAGCCAGATCGCGTGGACATTGCTGGGCAATGCGCACGTGCAGTTTCCACGGCTGCGCGAGCTGTCGCTGGCCGGCAACTGCATTTCGGACGATGGCGTGCTGCACATGTCCGAGGCTCTGACGTTCATGGCCAGCACGTCTGCCAAGCTGGCGAGTCTCAATCTGGAGCACAATTTCATCGGCGAGCGCGGCCTGCTGCAGCTGCAGGAGGCGGCCAAGCTGCTGGCCAGCAAGCAAGCGGCCATCTCGATCTGCTGCCGAGACAACATCCTGTCGCAGGAGTAGCGAGTGTGTGTAGCCAGACGCTTGAGTGGATTTGAATTCAACGTAACCGTGTGTGAGTACAGTAGCTACTTTGTTCTCTCGTGAAACGGTTCTGGCCGAAATCAGAACCTGGATGAGATATCGACTCTACGGTACGTCGTGACCTGTAGGACTTTATAGTAGCACATAATGGACCAGGTTGTCAGATGGCGGTTGGGATAGTAAGCAGCGCAGCATTGAACCTGTGAAAATAGATACCTCGTGTAAAAGCAGAAGTCGAACCCAGCAAGGCCTTTGCGGGATAAAAAATCAGCCCCAGACTAATTTTTTCAGAATGCCTATATGTACCGCCAAAAAGGGTACAATTATCTATTGTGGATGATCTGGACATCTTGAAAATTGTATGTGCTGGCGCGGAAGAGGAAATTTTTGACGGGTGTGGGTGTTTTGATAAATCGCGCACCTGGCGGATGGCGCCATTCTCCTTTCTCAGCAGAAGAGAGATCGGCTGAGCGGAGGCCCATGGCGGACTCTCTGACTGTGCGGTGCGTACGCGCGCGCGCGAGAGAGAGCGGCGTGGCTCCTATGACTGACTGACTGACTCGTGTGGCTTGTGTGTGTGTCTTGTGGCGCTAGACTCTTTGTTCGCACGCAGACGTACGACATCCCGTGCGACCCGCGGCATCCGGCCAAGTGGCTGCTGCAGCAGGCTAAGAATATCCTCAAGGCCAATCCGAACCACGCCGCAAATAGCCACAGCGACCCGCACCACAGCCACGACGACCTGGAGGTGCTCTACAACCGCACCACGCGCAAAGGTGAGAGACGGCTGCGTCCTTTGGTCTTGGATCTGGCGGCCTAACTCATTGGCTTCCCTTAGTGATCGAGCTCTCGGAGCCGATCGGCCGGAACATCTCTGCGATGGACGTCGTGGACGCGCGCACGCTTCTCCAGACCCCAGACACCACGTACAACAGGTTTGCCCTCGCTCTCTTCCTCCTCCTGTCTCTTGCTTGAGTCTCTAATGCTGATTCATGGCTGCATTAGCGCCATGTTTCCCTGGCTGCGGTCGTATCCGGGCGGTCTCCAGCTCTCGGAAGAGACCATGAGCTCCTCGAACGGCCTGTTCTTCCAGCAGCTGTACGCCTTCACGCTCATCGGCAAGAAGACGCCCGTGCTGGCGTCCAAGCGCAAGGAGAAGGACAACCAGGAGGCCTTTCTCAACCTGCTGCAGAGCTACGTCATGGGCACGTACGAGGACGGCGCGCACAAGATCGATGCCAGCGCAGGCCGGTGTTCGCAGTGCCAGCTGGAAGTGTCGCGATGCCAGTGCCGCGGCGGCCCGCACCACGCGCAATTCCACCACCAGCACTCGCAGATGCTCCGCCCTTTGACGCCCACGACCTCGGCGTCCTCGTCGTCGCTCTCGTACGACCCTCGCGACCGGAGAACGTCGTCCAACAGCAGCAACCAGATGTACGGCAGTTACCAGTCGCCCGTGGGCCAGCGCCACGTCGACTTCCCGCCGGAACGCGACCACAGCTCGTTCTCCGACTCTGGATCGGACAACAACCCCGAGGCAGACACGATCCCGCTGCGCGTGAATCCGCTGCAGCCGAGCTCCCCGTACCACGAGAGCATGCGCTCCTCGGGCATGCAGTCGCCGTCGTCGCCGTCCATGGGCATGGCCTCCTCCTCGTACATGTCGTCGTCGGCGTCGACCAGTCGATCCTCGTTGGTGATGCAGGACAACCCGCTGGAAGACATGGAGAACGTGTTCGACATCGTGTTCAAGCAGCAGGCCATCGGCATGAAGCTCGGTGCTGATGAGAGCAAGCAGTTCGCTGTGGTCAAGGAGTGCTTCGAAGGATCGGAGGCCAAGCGGTACCCGGAGATCCAGAACGGCGTCGTGATCCTGGCTGTGAATGGCCAGGAAGTCGCGGGCCTCGGCCTCTCGCGCATTCTCTACCGGTTGCGCGAGGCGCCTCGACCAGTGGTCGTGCGCTTTGGCCGCATTGGTCGACGACAGAAGGTTGGCGGCACGTGGGGCTAAGCCCAAGTCTCTCTCCATTGTGCCCTAGCAAATCCAACGCCCATTAGGAGTCTCCTTATAGTGATCTTGTCTCATGCAAATATCTGTGCTTAAGAAATTGATTGGCAGTTTTATTATCAGTCAGCTAAAACGTACTCCAAATTATCAAAACACGGTAGGAGGTCGCATGTGGTAAACTACCAAAACAAGGTGATGCTTCTCTTGATGGGCCAGAACACGGTCGTATCATCAACAGCATCTCAGCAACTGGCAGATCCCGACAAGCAAGATGGCTCACCCTCCGGCCTCCATGGGAATGCCATCGCAGTTCACGGCGGCCACGGCGGAGCTGGGCGAGAGCTCTCTGCTGGACCAGCTGCACGATCTGCACCGCAAGCTGGCGGCCGTGCGGCAGGACTCGCAGCGGTACAACTCCACGACGCGCAACGTGGGGCCGGTGCCCATGGCGCACGAGACCAACAAGATCATCGTGTGCTCGGTGCGGCGCTGCGTGCGCATGGAGAAGACGGCGCACGACGACTCGTGGCAGTACATCCAGTCGGACACGGGCTTCAAGTCGGCCATTGACTACCTGTGCGAGGGCAACCACGTGCAGTGGATCTCGTGGCCCGGCGCCATCGTGGACGAGTCGAGCCAGGACGGCGTGCGCCGCAAGCTCGAGAGCGAGTTCAACTGCCGCCCAGTGTTCCTCAACAGCGAGATGCTGGACCTATTCCACAACCAGTTCTGCAACGTGATCCTCTGGCCGCTCTTCCACTCGCTGCCGCAGCGGTCCGACTCGCGGCTGCTGGACAACTTCGCCGAGAAGTACGACGCGTACTGCTCGGCCAACCAGAAGTTCCTCGAGGCCGTGTCGGAGATCTACAAGGACGGCGACCTGGTGCTGGTCTGCGACTACCAGCTCATGAACCTGCCCGGACTGCTGCGCCGCCGCTTCCCGGAGATCACGTGCGGCTTCTACTTCCACTGCCCGTTCCCGTCGTCGGAGTTTTTCCAAATGCTGCCGGCCCGCGAAGCGCTGCTGCACGGCGTGCTGGGCGCCGACCTCGTGGTGTTCAACCACTTCGACTACGTGCGGCATTTCCTCAACGTCTGCACGCGAATGCTCGGTCTGGAGTCGTCGCCCAGCCGCGTGGAGTACAATGGCCGGCTGATCTCGCTCGGCATCTGCCCCATGGGCATCAATCCGACCAAGTACGAGATCACGACGCCCGTGCGCAAGTACGTCGACCTGCTGCAGCAGCAACTGGACGGCATGAAAGTCATCATCGGCGTGCAGAAGCTGGATTTCTGCAAGGGCATCCCGGAAATGCTCGAGGCCATGGAGTATCTGCTGCAGCATTACCCGGAGTACCGAGGCAAGGTCGTGCTGTACGCGGTCGTGCGAGACGCTGGGCGCACGGCCTCGTTCCAGTACAAACTGCTGAATCGGCAGATCAATGAGCTGGTCGGCCGTGTGAATGGCCGCTTTGGCACGGCCGAGTACTGCCCCGTGCGCTACTTGAAGCGCTCAATCGACCACGATCAACTGGTGGCGCTCTACAACGTGGCCGATGTGGCCATCATCAGCAGCATCAAGGAAGGCATCAATCTGCAGGCCATGGAGTTCATTGCGGCCCAGAACGAGACGTGCAACGGCGTGCTGGTCTACAGTGAATTCGCAGGGTACGAGCTTGTGTCGTATGCTTGTCTATGGGTTTATCTAATGATCGTCCGGTGTTGTATTAGCTGTGCCTCATCATTCCAGGGAGCTCTGCTGGTGAATCCACTGCACATTGAGCAAGTTGCAGTGAGCATCGACACGGCGTTGCGCATGAGTACGACCACCAAGCGCATTCGCCACCATCAGCTTTCTCGCTACGTGAACACATACACGTCGACCTTGTGGGCTCAGCGCATTATGTTTGCGCTGAATGAGGTATGTGTGCTTGTCGTCAATTTCCATGGTCTGATAGCTAAATCCTGGTTGCATTAGGCAGCAGCAACGGCGCAAGCCTACAACCGTCTCGATAAACTCGATACGGCGCAATTACTGGGCATTTACGAGCGAAGCCAGCGTCGATTATTTCTACTGGATTACGACGGAACGCTGGTGAACTACCAGAGCATGGCTGAGCTCGCTGCTCCCCCTGCGAATGTGCTCTCGTGTCTGGAAGAACTCGCAGCTGATCCGCACAATGCTGTGTATATTATCAGTGGACGCAACAAGTCTCGCTTGCAAGAATGGTTTGGTCATCTGCCTCGCGTGGGTCTGGCCGCTGAGCACGGCTACTGGTTCCGCCCAGCAGCTAAGCACGCAACGACCTCCTCAGACCAAGCCGAGAGGTCGGACAACATGACCGAGAGTGAACACCATGGCCCTCTGTCAGAGCAAGATGAAGTCGAGCAGGCGGTGCGTCGTGCTAGTGGTGATGACCACCGAGCGCTGGATAGCGTGCCGTGGCAGTGCATGTTTAGCGACGTGGAGCTCGACTGGCGCGAGGACGTCGAAAGCATCTTGGAGCATTTCACGGAGCGAACGCCGGGCTCTCTTTTGGATATCAAGGACTGTTGCTACACGTGGCATTTCCGAGACGCTGATCCAACTTTTGGCTTGAAGCAAGCCAAGGATCTGCAATTGCATTTCGACCAAATGCTTCGGGATCGACCGGTCGCTGTCGTCATGTGCCGGATCATGAAGTACATCACGATCCGCCCCTGGCGTGTCAATAAGGGCCGCGCTGTGAGTCGCATCTTGGAGTTTGAAAGCGAGACGCCGTATTTCAACGCGCTCGACTTTGATTTCATTCTGGCGGTTGGTGATGAGCGCACCGACGAAGATATGTTCAACATTGTGCACGGAAGCAACTGTTACACTTGCACCGTGGGCCAGAAAGTCAGTCGCGCGCAGTACTACCTTGACGACCCGGACGAAGTGTTGCGCGTGCTCACGGCCTGCACGAGTCTGTCGTTCCCAGAGCGACAAGTGCTGACGGGTTAAACGAAACCAAACACAATCACATTAATTTCTTATGGATCCACAGCGAGGGATAAATGTCCTCCACTCCAAGCGTTCTGAAGAGGTAGTGCGAGACAGGATTCTTTTTTGTAACTCGGTCCACCAATCCAATTTATGGCTTAATGTCTTACTCGCTGTCTTCGTCAGATGATGCCACAATCGGTGCTTTCTTCTTTTTGCCCTTGCCGCGAGTTTTCTTGGCTGCCGATTTTTCTCGCACCTTTTTGGGGGCAGGTGGTGCATCTTCTTCATCTTCCTCCTCCTCTTCAAGGGCGGCGGATTTGCTTCTAACTTTGGTTCGCTTCTCCTTGTCTTTTCCCTTGGCCTTTTCCTTGTCCTTGGTCTTTGACTTTCTCGTTTTCTTAGCACCCGCAACTGACGGTGATTGCGGAGTGATACTTCCTCGTCTCTCCTTGGTAACTGGGGCAGAATCCTGCAAGAGTAATAGTGTGAGACTGCTCACAAAATAAAGCAATGATAATAGCAAAACATGAAAAACTTACCGGGTCAGCATCTCCACCTCCCTTTAGGTGTGTGATCAACTGTTCCAATCCGTCAATGGCTTCCTTCATTTCGGATGATGCAGCAAGCGAACTGTTCGCCCGTCGTGTCTTACTGATCAAATGCGAGAAGTTGTCCATGACAGTCGAATCTGTGAGCGCATCCAGAAACAATTTGCGGTTTTGGGCCAGATATCGAAGCGATTTCTCTGTATGCGGGAGATGACTCAGACAGAACGATAGATCCCTTTGCTGTTGCACTTGAGATGCCGCAGGGAATCGCTGGCTGAGCTTTTCCACAATACTTTCGATCTGTTTCTCCTTTGTGAGGAACTGAATAAGGAAACGTGTGATCTCCTCGAAGTTGGCGTTTGTTACCAACTCACTGTTTCAGAAAAAAAACACAAAGTTAGATTAGATCAAGATCCACAAGGTGATTTCCAGTAGTCTCAAAACTTACCTGGTAGACAGTTGACCGATCGCATCTGGAAGCATATTGTAAATGGGGTTATTTCCCTTCTTTGACAGTTCGTGGAAAAATAGCTTAGCTGCGTTGCGGATTTGCTCTTCATCATCCACAAGCGAGAATGCAATTTCACTGACTTGGCCCTTGACCTTGATCATATCATTCAGAATCAAATGGGACAGCACAACAATTGTGTTTTTGCGCACGTGAATGTTCACATCACGAAGTCGGTTGTACAGATGCGACGTCCACGGCTCAATCAAATTTGGGAATCGGAATGATAGATCACCTAAAGCGACAATCACATCACCACGCACTGATGGGAGTGGCGATTCAATGAGGATCGTGAACAAAAGCTGCAAGTGCTTCTCGCAAAATTCGTCCGAAACGGCCATAAATTTGCTGAGAGCAACCACGGCGCACTCCGTCAACACCTCGTCTTCTTGGGTTTCAGTGCTTCCGCCATGAAGCACACCAATAATAAGTGGTCCATAAGAGCCGAGTAAATTCTGGCAAGCAATATCCTTTTGAATCATGTCGTAAACGTACGTATCTTCTTCAGCTTCAACCTCTGCGACAACACCCAATTCATCCTCCATCGCAGTGACATCTGCTGCAGAGTCTCCTGTGCTTGTATCTCCATCACCGCTTTGGGTCTTGCTGTCATTGCCATGGCTAAGATCTTGGCTTGCACGCAATTTCTTTACTGTGGTCGCTAGCCGCTCTACGTGAACAGCAACTTGAACAGCCACGTGACCAAGGACAAACATCAAATGTGCCAATCCAAGCGCGCTGACAGATGATGTTCCGTTCTGGAACAACCGTGCTGACAGATGCTTCAAAACATCGCCACACACTTCCTCTGGTCGCTCGCAAACCATAAAAAGTGCATCAATTGCTTGCTTAACACTGTCGAACAACGTCGAGTGAGACGAAGGAGAAGTTTCCAACTGTTCATCAGTGAAAAAGTCAAGAGCGAGAAAGCGCTGTATCCGCTCAACAATTTCCCGCGTTGTCTCGACCGTCGATCGATTGACACGCTTATGCATGTTTATTTTCCCATTGGTACTTGCTTCCAGCTGAAGGCATTGCACGAGGCGGCATGCAGCTCCGAAAATGCGGCAACTGGAGTCTTTGTTGCAAGCCAAATCACCGAATCCGTTCGACAACACTTGACTTAGTCGATCATTGGATACCAGAACTGCCTCATCAACGCTCGCGATCATACTCAACAGTGAAAGCGCATTGGTGACAACCGAAACAGGAAAATGAGCTTCATCAACAAAGCTCCACAAGGATGCAATCACAGTTCTCGGGATCTCTTTCTTTCGATGAAGCTCACCAAGAATTTTTTCAAGGCACGTGAACTCAGCAACGGTGCAGTCATCGATGAGCTTCAGCAGGTTTTCAGCAATAGCTTCGCTGGTGGCTCGGTCGTTGCTCGCGTGATCGATCTCAATGAACAAAGATACGAAAGTTTTCAGCACTTGCTCTTGGATAGAGACGTCGGACCGCCAAATGAGCGGAAGCATTTTCTTGATACCACTCTGAGCGGCTGTCAAATGAAATTGATAAGCCTTACCAAAAAACTGGATAGCTTCATGCACATCTGAAACCGACTTGCTTCCAAGCAGTTGTGCCATCAGCGGCAGTGCACGCACTTCGTATTCGTCGATAAATTCGATGGCATCCAAGTAGAATTGCCAGACACGCTCCAGCTTTTGCAGCTCCAGCTCAAGTTCCGCTGAATTTTCTTGCGCAACAAACGTTTGCAGACTTTCACGACGGTTGGAGGAAGCCTCTTGCATCGCATCTTGCATATTCATTTCAGCATCCGCAATCAATGCATTTCGCTTCTCCTTAATTTCGTCGCGCACCTCTTTGGCTTTCGTCACATAAGATTCACGCTCAAGGTTTCCCATGAAGGGATTGGTTGCCAGCAGTAGGGTAAGCAGATTGATACTATGGCGTCGAACCACTGCAGCCTTATCGTGCAAACGCCCAACCGCCATTTCAGTGACTGACTTGAGCATTTGAACTGGCACTGCTCCCTTTTCATTGAGAAGGTACCACATTTTCAGCACGTGGCTACGAGCAAACGAGTTCACATCAAAAACTCGATCCTCGAGAACACTAAGAAGCTGATTGCGAGTCTCGCGGGAAAGAGTACGTGGCGCCGAGTCTTTGTCGGCGGTATTTTCTGGTACGGGCGATTCGCTCCCTTCTTCTTCTCCCTCTTTTTCTTCTTCGTCGCTTTCTTCACTGTCGGAGTTATCAGCCTTCTTTCGACGTGGCGTGACTGGTTGCGTGGTTTCAGGCTCCTCGGTTGGATTCTTGGCCTGCTGTTCAAAGTTCCACAAAAGGATTTGCGTCACACATGTGACTGCAGCATTGCGCAGTTGGTAGGACTCGGAGTCCAGGAGTGCAAGCACGAAACTCAAATTGCCCAAAACGAGCGATGGCATGCGAGTGGATAGACTCGACAGGAAAGTCGACATGTTCTTCGTGCCCGCGACATCCTTTGACGTATCGCGCGTGGAAATGCGCCCGATTTCACTGATCAAATCCGCTGCAAAGGTCAGATTCTCGTGTTTGAAATGAATCAACTCGACCAGCTCGGCGATTGACCCACTCAGGTGTTCGTGCGCATAAACGGCATCAAGTAGTGACGACACGGCTGGGATGTTGATTGAAGGTACTTGCTTCAGGCAGCGTGCCAGCAGCTAAAACAATGGTAGACCACACAAATGAGCACGATCGTATCCACATAGCATGGTGAAACCAGCAAATATTGGCGTTCAGATAACTCACCTGGTAGAGTTTTGGCTTCAGCGTTCTTCCACGGCACAACGGAGCGTTTTCAAGCAGCAAAAAGACCACTTTGCAATACAAAATCGCGAATTCCTACGATTAAAATGTCCATCAGGTGAGTCACACATGACAATATATCAGTATTCAGCATCGCTCCAACGTACCTCCTCTGGGAGATTCATGTTCCAGAGCCCGAATGTGCTCGGGCGGATGGATTTGTCCAGCACCACGATCGCCGATTCAGTCGCCTTGGTCCAGTACACGCGAGCCAGCGTAGCTGCTTGTTGTTTCTATCATCGAAATGCGTTCATCAGTTTTTCATCCACTTTGGAATCCTGTATCCGTGGTGCGCTTTCTTCTGTCGCACCTTGCCTTTCTTCAGAATGTCCTTCTCGGCCTGCACTTGCAGGCGACTGATCTCCATGAGTGCCATGATGAGGAAGTACACAGCCGCCTTGAACGCATTGCGCGCGTCCTCTTTGTTCTCCACTTCGTCGGCCGCGCGCACGCCGTTGGTCACATGGCTCACAAACGACGAGAACATTTGCACCACGCGCAACTGCATCGTGTCGTTCATCGTCGGCAGCTTCCTGTCAGCATCCAGCCACACACACAGATCCAACAAGGTCAGCCTCATCCGCATCTTTGTCTTCATGCAGCCTGCATGGCTCCTTCCTGAGTGGTTACCTGAGGAAGGCGTAGCTCATGTCGAGCTCGTTCTCCTGCAGCAGACTCAGGCCGCCGTCGCTCTTGAGCACCTCGTCCTCCAGTTCGCGCAGGCGGCCCGTGAGCACGTCGGTGGACGTGGCATCGTTGAGCAGCAGCGGGTCGTGCACGTAGTAGCGGTCCGCCTTGGCCAGCTCCAGGTCCTGCACGTGCAGCGGCACGTGGAACTCCATATTCAAACGCTCGCTTTGGCGCCGAGATGCAAGATGGAGGAGGCAAGCACCAGTGCGCGGGTTACCCCTGTCCAAACCGATAGATGCGGCGGGGTTACGGTTTTAGCAGAGACTCCAAACGAATAAGAAAATATGGAGTACAGTGCAATCTCTCTATAAGGGTAACTTTATTATCAAAAGACATGCAGGAAGTCAAGATGGCTTCATCCGGCGGAAGAAGACGGTCGATTTACTTGCGACTGCGTCGGCTGCGCTTGCGCTTCTTGTTTGGCTTTTCGCCAGTCTGATTCTTCTCTGTTGATACCGCAGCGTCGTCGCTGGACGATTCGGTCGGCTCCTCTCCTTCGCGCTTGCGCTTCTTGATGATCGCCTGAGCCTTCTTGGCAGCAGCGGCCTTGGCCTCTTCGGCCTTGGCAGCCTCGGCCTTCTTCCAGATCGGCAGCTCCTTCTGATACCGAGAGCCCTTGACGTGCGCCTTGACGCGTTCGATATCGCGCGGGATCGCGGTCTCCGTGACATTGCACCACAGCATGTTGGTCAGGTTCTCATCCGGATGCGGCACAAACATGGGCGCGTAGGACGAAAACGAGGCCTTCTGGCCACGTGCACGCTGATACCGCTTGCCCGCAATGTGCGCCGTGATGACATCGTAGTCGGCCTTCATCTCGTGGCCAGTCGTAGAGCAACGCACGCGGCTGCCATCGCCAATGAAAGACAGGTCATCCGTCGAGGACACAAGCGTACCCACATCGCGCGTTGCCTTCTTGGCTGGCTTTTTGTTCTTCGCATTGTCGACAATACGCGGTGATGCCTTAGCGGAAGGTGAAGCCTTGCTCGGCGTCGGCTTCTTGGCAGCAGGCCTGGCTTGCTCGGGGGTCTTCTTGGCAGCCACCGGTGAAGCCTTGGTTTGTTCAGGCGTCTTCTTAGCCTTCGGTGAAGCCTTGGTTTGCTCAGGCGTCTTCTTGCTCACAGGCGAAGCCTTGGTCTTCTCAGGCGTCTTCTTGGTCACAGGAGAAGGCTTGGTCTGCTCAGGCGTCTTCTTGGCAGCCACCGGTGAAGCTTTCGTCTGCTCGGGCGTCTTCTGCACTGGGCTCTTCTTTGTAGCGTTCTTCTCCGCAGGACTCTTCTTGCTCTTGGCATCAGCAGTCGGCGTCTGCACAGGCGTCGACGTCGGGGTCGACTTGGCTACGGTCTTGGGCGATTTTTTGGGCGTCGTCTTCGTGGCCTCGGGCATTTTTTTATCAGCAACAATGATAGGCGCTGGCTTGGTGGGCGTGGCCTTCTTGCCCGCAACAGGAGACTTGGCAGGCGTGGCTTCAGTAACGGTCTCACCTCCCGCCAAGCTGGACAAGGCGACGCGGATTTGCTCAGCGCCATCAGCCTTGGCCGCGAGCGCCTGCGCGTGCTGCAGGATCAGGTCGGACTTGGCGTTGCCGCGGCAGAGCGACAGCTCCTTCGCCAGGTGCTGCAGCTCGCGTCGCGAAAGGCTCTCGAGATCGAACGTCATGAAGCTCTTGGGCTTTGGCTAATGCTGACTGGCCAGCCAACCATGCCCATTCAAAATTCAAACCTGCACCGGGAAATTACAGATGTAGACAAAGTGGTACAATGATTTTCAGTGGATGAGCGTCATGTCTGTGATTGGACAAAGTTGAGCACAGGAACACGTTTGATTGGCTACTATATATCTGACCTGCCATCAATGATGCGTCCATCAACAAACTTGAAGATCGCACATTTCAAATCGCACACATCAATTGTTGATCGCAGAGCTCCCGCCCCGGCCTCCCGCTTGAGCTCCTCATTCCCTCTCTTGCTCTCTCCGTGCGAATGCTCCGCAATCCTCTGTTCCGATCTCTTCTGAGTGCCCAGCGCTCGGCTGTGCGCTCGTTCAGCAATGCTGCGGACCACCAGCCGCTCCGCGTGGGCATCATTGGTGCCGGGAGAATCGGCCGCGTGCACGCGCAAGGGATCCAACAGACCAGCGCACGTATCGGCTGCGTAAGTGAATGCGGGAGACAACCTGGAGGGAACGCAATGCCTTGTATCTCACGCTTGTTGCTCTGACTAGATCTCCGACCTCAACGCAGACGCTGCCGAGAGCGCTGCGCGTCAGTTCAATATTCCCAAGTGGACGCAGTCGCCGTCGGACATCTTTGCGGACCCAGAGATTGATGCTGTCGTGATCTGCTCGCCCACGGGACTGCATGCCGAGCAGATTATTGAAGCTGCCAAGCACAAGAAGCACATCTTCTGCGAAAAACCCGTGGATCTGGAGCTCAACGTTGTCAACAAAGCCATCGCAGCAGTTGATGCGGCTGGTGTGAAGCTCATGGTGGGATTCAACCGCCGCTTTGACGCCAACTTCAAGCGCGTCAAGCAGGCGATCGACACGGATGCCATCGGCAAGATGAACATGCTCCGCATCACCAGTCGCGACCCTGGAGCTCCGCCTATCGAGTACGTCAAGGTCTCGGGCGGAATGTTCCGCGATATGACGATCCACGACTTCGACATGGCTCGGTTCCTGGTTGGCAGCGAAGTCGAGGAAGTCTACGTCATGGCCCAGTCTGTGAGTCCTGATATTGCCGCTGCTGGTGATATCGACTCGGCTGTGATTCTGCTGCGTTTCAAGAACGGCGTGATCTGCTACATTGAGAACAATCGCGAGGCGGCCTATGGCTATGATCAGCGTGTTGAGGCACTGGGCTCCAAGGGTTCAGTCGCTTGTGACAACAACTACGCTAACAACGTCGTAGTATCCACGGGTTCGACGGTGTCCCGCGACCTACCGTTGAATTTCTTCCTGGAGCGTTACATGAGCGCGTACGTGTCGGAGATGGAATCGTTCATCCGCGTTTGCAAGGACGATAGCGTGAGCGTTCCTGTTGGTGGCCAAGATGGCTACGAGGCTTTGCTTCTGGCTATGGCTGCGAACAAGTCGCTCGCAGAGAACCGTCCCATCAAGGTCGACGATCTGCGAGTTTGAAGAAAAAGCAAGCAAATTTTTGAATCGAGTCATCTTGTGCTGGAGCCATCTATCGCGATGGCGGACTATCCTTTGCCTTGCGTAGATACCACCAGCTTTGCGTTTTCAATGGTGCAAATAGTACTACACTCTGATTATGTTTGTGGTCTTCTGGTTGTTTCTTGCATCATCTAGTACACCTTTGTGACTTCCGACGGCGCGTCCGGCTCTTTCTCGTCCGTAGACTCGCTTTTAAAAGTGGAAGCGACAATCTCATCGAGCTTTGCAGCTTCGTCCTTGGACATCTAGATCCCAATTCATTGCGCGTTAGTAAGTTCACTCCAGTGAGTAGTGTCTAGAAAACCTCTTGTTCGCACCTTGTATGGGTTAAAGTCTTCGTTCGGAAAGCGCCGATTTTCAACATCATCACGGTAATCCTCAAGTCCGAGACGAATACTATCACTGACGTTTGCATACCGCTTGCAGAACTTGGGCACATGCTGTTCGTGGTGAGGGTGCTTCAGCATTCCCAGTAAATCATGGAAGACGAGCACTTGGCCATCGGTCTCTGGTCCAGCACCAATGCCAATCGTTGGGATTTTCAGAAGTCCCGTGATGTGCTTGGCGACAGGAGTTGGCACGCACTCAAGCACGACAGCAAATGCTCCAGCTTCTTGTACAGCAAGCGCGTCTTCAATGATCATCTTTGCTTGCGCAGCTACATTCAAGACAAAGTAAATGAGTTATTGCATGAGCGGTGCATGAAAAAGTGATGATCAATATTTACCCGTTCGTCCCTGAGCACGAAAGCCGCCCAACACGCTGATGTGCTGCGGAAGCAGTCCGATATGAGCCATGACCGCAATACCTCCGTTCACAAGCGTTTTGACTGCCAATTTACCCAAGTAGCCGTTAGTTTGATACTAGTGCCACAGTAGCAACATATCATTCTAGTGCGTACTCGTATCAACGCGTTTGCGTCCGCCTTCGATCTTGACGCAATCGGCTCCGCCTTCCTTAAGAATGCGCTGCGCATTGCGAAGAGCCTCGTACGGATCGCCCTCACATGTGCCGAATGGCATATCAGTCACAATGAGTGGACGTTGCGCGCCACTGCAGACACAGTACAGCGTTAATCCTCCTTGATAGCTAACGTTGCATTGAAAGGTGGTGCTCATACCGCTTGACTGCCTTCGTGTGGTGAATGATGTCATCCAGAGTCACTGGCAGCGTCGTGTCCATTCCCTAAATATTGCAATTCGCACACAAATCAGCTCCATTTTGTCTACAAACGCCACTCATTGCATGCAAACGCACCAGTTCAACCATGCCGAGCGAATCGCCCACAAGCAGGACATCGAACCCAGCGAGATCGACGTGCACAGCCGACGGGTAATCGTAGGCCGTGACCATCGTGATGGGCTTCTTCTTGCGCTTGAGAATGCCGATGTCCAGCGTCGTGACCTTGCGACGCTCCAGTAGCTTGAGCGTGCGCGCTGCCTGCTGCGCATTGAAGTCGCTGCCGTCTCCAATGCTG
>JAADXR010000348.1:0-32017 GCA_023337935.1 Elongisporangium anandrum
CCAAACTATCAGAGAGCAACTGGATCAACACACCACGCCAGCCTGATGGGTCTAGCTGTGGTATTATGGTAATTGGTCAAGTGTACTCATTCGTGAAGGAAGGCATGCAGTTCAAGAATGCGACAGTCACAGATGAATACGCCATAATTATGCGTCTTCGTATTTGTGGGTGATTATGACGCAAACATTGGTCCGCGTACCCTACTCGGAAGATATGGAGTCTGCACGGATGATACAAACGGAGCTAAATGAGGCATTCGTAAAGGGAAGCGTTGAAATTTGGTAATGCATTCGTTGTTGTCCTAAGCTCTTTACTTGCGCGATAGTGCCTTGCAGCACGCTTCCAATAGAACTGAAAACGAGAATACATAAGCGGATACTCTGGTGTTGCGTGATTCGAACTCTGCTGCAATTTCGTAAGCGTTGCTTTTTTCCTCACAAACGAAAGAAATAGCTCTTGCTGCAATGCTGCTAATTTGCATGTATAGTCAGCCATTTTGTGTAGCTTTTCTTCAATCAAATCCAGCTCATGCAACCGCGATCGAACAATCTCGCTGGCGATGGACTCGTCGTTCATTGCTTGATGATGCGCGCGTCTGATACACTGTCGTAATGCTGTAGCTTCACGTTCCAGAGCTCAATCTTGGGTTCCTTTCCCTGCTGCGTTGGCTTTGCGTTTTGGGGAGTGACCATTGGCACTGTTCCCGATGGTGGAGTCCCCTACGTTCCTAATCCCGAAATGCAATGTTAGCTTCCTTGCTGCAGTCAAATCTTTTGTGTAATATTTCTGTGCTCTGTCATCTAGCTAGAAAACAAACCGTTAACTTCGAGCGTGCTTCTTGGCCTTTGTTTTTTAAATCAGATAAATTACAGATTGCGCAGTCAAATTGATGTCGCTTTCCATTAAAGCAACACAGGGTGTTGCTTTTGCCCCTCGGTGTTGCTTTAAAACCTGTCGTGTTGTCGTATTTGTGTTGCTGTAACGCCACTCGGTACCTCCACTGTGCCCAACAGAGATGGGGCGGGTAGCCCAGTGAATAGCTCAATGGGTGCTGTATTGCCACGAGACGGTACAGTTCAAGTTTGCTTGTACGACTGGCAAAATATGTACCCAACTCTTTGTGTCCAGCTTCAACTCCATTAACATAACGCGGATCACTTGCAGAATATCTCGGTTGAGGTTCCACTGTTCCATTGATCCATGGAGTATAAACGGGCGAGAAAAACTGAGCCGCTCGGAATCTCTTCTTTGGAGCAGTCATCACTTCACACTTAAAATGGGTCCCACTGTCTGAAACCCAGGTCTCTGGTAACCCAAAACGCTTGTACCAATCCAATAGCGCTTGTACAACCACAACACATCAGGGCGAATCAGGTGGTACCAACTCACAGAAATGTGTGAGATCATCCTTCAACACGAGGACATAGGTAGCTGGTCCATAACTATCTCCCAGATAGAGATAATCCATGTGCAAAAACTGGTTCCTCTTTGTTCGTTCAGTTGTCCATGGCCTTTGAATTAGTAGCCCCCCTTTCACATGCTTACACAGCAAACACTTTCTGATAAACTCAGAAACGAGCTGCCGTAGCGATTCAATCTGGAATCGTTCTTGTAAGACGTTAATCATCACATGCTCACCACGATGTCCCTGTAGTCCACAGTGTGCAATGATCATCAGTCGTTGAATCAAATCTGTCGCTTGCGGTGGAATCCACACCTTTCCTTTGACTATCATAAGCCCGTTGTTCATTGTGAACCCATGCATCAGAACGGATCCATATAGAGCTTGAGAGGATTCAATATCACCAACACTCGGCCACACAAACTCTATATCCTGCAATGGTATCAAACTTGACACCGTCTGCTGTTGGGCTCTAGTAGTCACATGCTTGATTGCTGTTGCAGCGCTTGTAGCTTCAATCTCTGGTTGGCCCCAACGCGAGATAATATCTGCCCATACATTGTCTCCACCCGCAATGTGTTGGATGGTATAGCGATAGCCTGTCAGCTTCAACGCCCATCTCTGCAGCTTCCCTTTCACGTGTTGTTTCACTTCCACTTCAGGTGCAAACACGCGAATCAGGTTCGAATGGTCGCAAAATATCTTGAAACCTTTTTCACGCTCCAAAAGATACTCCAAATCAGCACAGGCTCGAACAATAGCATAAGCCTCTTTCTCAATCACAGACCAATTTAATTGTGATCCTTTGAATTGTCCTCCCTTGCACACAAGCAGCTCATGCTTCTGCTCAATTATCGATTTGGCTGGATCCCATCTTGCCACTGTGTCAAAACAGCTGCCCATCCTGTGGCTGACGCGTCGGTAAACAAACAAAGATCTGCAGCTGAATCTGCAAAATGTAGTTGTGCTGACGCGGCCACCAAATCGAAAACTTGTTGGTATGCGTCAAACTCACGCTGCTCCCAATTCAATTGTACCCCAGTTAACTGCACTTTGCGTCTTCCTCTTGTCGCCATGATCTTGGTCAGCCAATCCTGAAGAGGCGCCGACACTCGTGCATAATCCACCAAAGAATCTCTCAGCCAATTAACAGCACACAGAAAATGCTGCAAAGCTGCAGCGGTTGGTGGTCGGGGCATTTCACATAGTGCATGGAGTCTGGTCGGGTCATGGGACACTCCTTGTATATCGATCACCTTGCCACACCACACCACGCTCTTCGTAAAGAGTTCACACTTGTTGACATTGAGCTTCAAATTCCTCTCGCGTACAATGCAGAAAAACTTCCACAGTTGTTGAATGTACTCCTGCGGGCTAGCGGCAAAGAGCAACACATCATCGATCCATACAAACTTCTAAGTCAGCAACCGGTCTCGAAAGGAGGAGTTGGAGAGCCGAAGCTTCGGCCGGAACTTATTGCAATGGCGTCCAGAACAGTGGAATCCTGGACCAATTTACAACATGGGTTCCCCTTCTACATGGGCTCGTGCTTATTGAACATGGAGAAGAACGTATGCGAACGGAAGCCGCTCATTCAAGCAACTCTGGAACCACAACCACGGCAAGGGTGGCGGAAGGGACTATGGACGACAGGAGCGGAACATCTAGCTAGGGCCTGCGGGAGTACCAGAAGTGACACGGCACGAGAAGGAATCCAGGACACCGCCGACAAGCTGCACAGTAGGCGCAACCAAGGGACATGGGTGCAAGGATGGTAGCGGCCGGAATGTATGGAGCTGCAGCCAGAGCTACGAGCACTTCACGCTGTGCAACGAGAAGACCACGGCAGATGTGATTTAAGATGGCTGCCATATACGTCGGTCACCAGCAACGCCACACTCCTCAGGAGTGATCGGAGATCTCTGAAAATCTCCGATGTTAGCTCCATCTGCTCTGACTCGAACACAATCGGAGAGGTAATGGAACGGAAGCACGAAGCTTACGGCAAAATTATTTTTCGATACACAAAGCAGCACAACAGCTCAAGCATCTATGCGAGCTGATACTAGCCAACTATCCAGAGATTGTACTACGACAACCGCCGCCAGAGTCTTTGGGCACGTACGCGGACGGTGGTCTCTCGTGGTCCTTACTTGCAACGCAGGATGTGACAAGCCTGAATATGATCCAAGGAGGAAAGATCAAGCATGATTTCGGGCCAGTGAACAGCATGAGCCAAGCGGATAGAGCAGCAACCAATCGACTCAAAGCCAAGGTGACATTCTGGTCACACCCACGATTATCATCGATTGTACAACTTTGGCCTGGAGCAGAACGGTGGACGGGATCCCATAAACGTTACAAGTTACTGCTTCGCAAGGGAGAAGCACGACCGACAGTGAAAACACGCAACGAGAAGGAGAAACCCATCACGGCGATTCAAATGGCATGGAAAGCGATCCATACAATGACGGGGACAACCAGTTTCCAGCGATGGCTGCTGCACAGACTCAAACTGGGTCGATTGCACGGATGGGTCGCCAGTCTCAACAGAAGGGGCTGCCCGTACACTGAATGCAGCAGCAACATGACAGGAGAGACGGACCACATATTCTGGGAGTGTCCCACGGCTCAACGAATCTGGTCGATCATGATTGCTGAGTGGAAGAGTCTAGGACTCTCCATCGACCACGAGGAAACGACAAGCGCATCCTTCGACCTACTGCTCCCAAGAACACCACAGCAATCCTGAGGGACGAGATTCTTCAGGAGTACTCACGGAGAAATGCCGAAACGACCATACAAGTGCATGCAACAGCCCAGTCACTTTGGCGGAAGCACGTACTAACCACATTGACGATCATCTGGAAATGGCGGAACGACAAAGCGCATGGGAGAATTCATCATGACGCAGAATGGAAGGTGCTCAGCAGAAGGGCTCTCACCGACTCCGAATGGCGCAGGCTGTCGCTTGCGGCGCAAAACAATCAAGCAAACATAAAAATGGTGCTGGTAACGATACAGCGGTGCATCGCGACAACTCCAATCATGACTCACTTTACGGACAAGAACGACACCAGGAGCGGCACACGTCAAGTCCTTTTCTTCGACATGGGATCACGGGGCAACCCTGGCCCGGGAGGATCCGGCGCCGTATTGGTGAGTGCTGGTATGGAGCCACGTGGGCAGGAAGCAGATCCCTCGCGGCCAAGACGACAACGAACAACATCGCGGAGCTGACCGGACTAGTGATCGGACTAGAGGCAGCAGCAAAGCTTGGCATACGCGAACTGACAGTAGTGGGCGACAGCGCGCTCATTCTGGGGCAAATGAGAAGTTTTCGGCCGCCAAAACAACCACGACTACGAGCATTATACATCAAAGCCAGACAGCTTGCAGACAAACTTTGTATTACAAGATGGACTCATCATTATCGACAATACAACAAGATGGCCGACTTCCTCGCAAATCAGGCCATGGACTCCAGGAAAAGCGCACAAAGCTCATTCCCGACTTCCAACAAGCAACTCTCAGAAGTAGCGATGCATCTACACAACGACTTCGAACACTGGGTCAGCACCGAACCCAGCGGCAAAATGAAAGGTACGCCGCGCGCCTAAGCGCAGCGGCGCGACAGCTGTAAGCTGTCGTGTAAACACCGTCCTCTGTCATGAAACTGAGTATCTCTTGGCTCTCTTCTTCCAGTGGTAGCTGCCAAAAACCTTTGAACATGTCTGCCTTTCCGTAACCATACATGTTTTGTAGCGCTTGTGTAGCTACCGACAGATTCGGTGGTGCGCCAGCTAACGGTACAGTCATCTTGTTCACGGGTCGGTAGTCGACAGTCATTCTGTAGTTGTTGGTACCTTGTTTCTTCACTGGCAGAGCCGGGCAGGCCCAACGGCTCGCATTGCTCCTCTTCACATATCCAACTTCAACGAGCTGTATCACATACGTTCGCATGAAGTTCCTTTGTCGTTCAGGGTACTTGAGCTGCTTGCAACGGTAAGGTGTGCCGCCTTCTTGCAACTTGACCTTCAGAGGTTCCACTTCAGCAGGCTTGTCATGCCCCAAAGCGTTTCTCCATATGTCCTTGTACTCATACACCAGGGCGCCTTCAGCTCTGGCATGTACGCAGCTTCAAAACCCTTTTCTTCCGCTGCATCGATCATTTTCTTCAAAGCATGATCCATTTCCTCTGTCCAGCCCTTCGGGCTATTCAGCTCAATAGGTACATGATCGTCGGGCAAACCATCACCTTGGTCTATGTCAGTACTGTCCTTTTGTACCAACTGCCCCAACATGTGATCAATATCAATTTCCAAATCCTTGAGCGTTCGTTTACCAAGGAGGAATTCATTCTCATCGCCTTCTAACACAAGGCAGTCGATAGCAGCAATTGAAACTCTTCCAGCTGCTGTGCTGATTTCAATGTTCAACTTCACGCTGAAATCACAGCTCATCTGCTGTCCTCCCACGGCGGTTGCAATGATAGGATCATCCAACTTCACTAGCTGAACGGTCCTGTCCAGCTCACAGATCGCGTCTGCATGCTTTCGAGCTATCGTCTACGCGTGTTACGACGTCTGTCATGATCACTGTAAGACCACGACTCCATACACGCGCTCAGGGATCCGGACATTGCAATAATTATTGCAATTGTAGACTGCAATAAGCAATTTTTGGGCATGTTCGCCATCCATTTGTTTTGCTGGGGAGGGCTGCTGCGCTCGGCTCCTTCAGTACCTACGAGATGGTAAAGCGGCATGTTCGTTTGCGCCAGCCGCTCGTCTATTTGGACCAAGCCTCGGCTGCAAGACTCACGCATTACTTCGACCGCAAGATTCTCGTATCCAAAAATGAAAGAGTACTTGGCAATCGACGTGACCGGCATAGTGAACAGCATGCCTGTCGAATCAGGAATCGTGAAAATTCAACGAGGTCGCCAGCTGACGCCCTAGCAAACCTGCGTATGTACGAGAACGAGAACGCTTTCTCGAGAACACGCTCAAGCGCAGACGCATCAACCCAGTTTGCGAGAGCTATATGGACGCCAAGTAGATCCCTTCCACTTCTAATGAGTGCGAGTCGGAGGTCAAGATCGTCTACTCTGACCTGCGCAAGCGCTTAATCCAGATACGTTAGAAGTGATGTTGTTTCTCTAATAGAGATCATTGGTATGCATTTACGTCGTCCCCAGATCAACTCGGATAGCAATTAATGGTACCAATTATGAATTGTTTTCCTATGCAATTGTCCGGATCCCTGTACGCGCTCGTGCTGTCACCGGCCATGGTGAATAGCAGATGCAAGACGTGCATCATGACTAGTTCGGACAGTAAGGGCGCCGATCTGCATCTTCGCTACGAGATCTTCCGAGATCAGTAACTCTGTAGATATGACCCCCGCCGCCGCTCGCTCATTCGCTACGTGGGCGTTCCCATGTGTGCAATGGCATAGCGTGGTCCTGTTTTCTGCCGTTCGCAGGGCTTTGCTCCGGATAATTTTTTTTGGTAAAATACAATCCAGAGCTTCTCCGTGGTAACACTGTAATCTTCAATTTAAGTATTTGACTTAGGTCCACAATTTGATACTGACCTGGGTCATGCATGACCCACACAAAAAATCAACCTGATACTCATTAAATATCTCAGCGAACAAAGACATTTTATCACTGGACAATATCTTTCCACCGACCCAATAGCCCTTTGAAGCCGTATTTGTCACGCACTCGCCCATCAGCATGGAACAGTACGCACGCCATCTCCGGGTTCGTGCGATCGGAGCCAACGCCGCGGCAAAACACAAGGCCTTCGTCGCGCAGTTTGACCATCACGCGCTTGTTGTCCATGCCGAAATCGTGCTCTTCGCGAACGTTGAACTTGTACGGGTCGCTCACGACGCCGCCCGAGAGGAACCGGTGCGGGCTGTCGCCCACCATGCGCCAGTACGTGTCTTCGTACCTATTTCCCAGTAACATATTCCCATTAGCTGACAATACAGAAATTACTAAGGAGAAGCACGCTACCAGCCACGTCGGAATCCTTTGAGACAATCGTCATCCCGGTAGCCTTGTCCGACACCCGAACACCCGACTCGCTCACGCAGACGTTGTGGTGGGTGGCTGTATTGGCGTCCAGTAGTCCAGGCGATGGGTAATACCGCAGGATCATGAACATCCTGTCGGCAGACAGCGGTGGCGACAGGTTCTATTATATCAAGATAAACAAACGTCAGTCTGTGACCTGCATCCAAAGCAGCACGACCATCACCTCCATATCCAGCAGCACCGCCATCCCTGGCTCGAGCGTTTGCTTGGCCCCTGTACACGGTGTAAACACTTGAAACGCAGCACGGAAACTCTCTTGCACAGCGAAGGTCGCGATGGCAGCTCCGGTCCAAATGACCGAAGGCGGGGTTTCTGATGTGGGCACAGCCAGCAGCTTGTGGTCATAGGCAGCAAGATCTCTGGCCGATCCGAAGTGGATCTGTCGCACGTACACAGCGTCAATGGCGGCGTAGTAAACGCCGGTGGCTCGCAACGTTGCTCCGACTGTCGACGACGAATTGGGACAGACCACGAGTCTGTTCGGGCCAACTTCTCGGTGTTTCAATTCGATTGGCATTTCTGTCGCTCCACTCGCGGGCAGCAAGAGCACGCCAGTCTGAGGTGATACAATCTGCGCAGACGACGGCGCAGCGACGAAGGCTCTGAAGCCCAACGCACGCAGCGCTTCAGCCGTGACACAGCCAGCGACGAGCTTGGCAGCGGCTCCGATGAGAAGCGACTGCGGGTCTGCGTCTTTGACGAGCAGCAGATCTTCATCTTTCACACTCGACAGCAGCACTTTGGGTGTCGCATCTAGGAATACCTGGCGCGATGCAAACGCCTTGAGCAGCGGAGCCAGGCGAAGCCACAGTCGTGGCAGCCATCGGCGAGTTGTACAGCGTGAGGCTTCGATCAGTCTCCCACTTGAGCTTCTGCACGCCAGAGCTTCCGGAGGACATGAGGTAGACTGCCATCGTGGCTGCTGGAACGGAACGAGGGCCGTCTGATTCTCCACATTGCGCGAATACCTGTACGTGAGCGGCAGGCGAAGGTTCAGAGCGAACAGACAGCCGCAAGCGAACAGGACGCGAGCAACTCACCTCATACTTGTCAAAGGGCTTGTCGATGGTCGAGAGCTCGCGATGGCAGCCGCTACCGGAGAACACTCTGTTCGTCTCGATTTCTCGCAGGAGCAAACAGACTGATGCATTGGCTGCGATGCTCTCCAGTGTCAGCACTTGGCGATAGACGGAGGTCGGAGCGCTAGCGAAATCCCATCCACACCGAGCGAGACACGTCTGGAGAGAGACGCTGGACAAGGCACCGCTCAGCAGCAGAGTATGCGCGACGGTAAGGCGCGCGAACTGACCAGGACGCCCCAAAGGCTTGAGCTCGACGTGGCCGATACGCTCGTACACAGCGCTCTCGAAATCGTGCGTTGTTGGGGGCGAAGCGGACTTCTTCCGAGCGACACTAGCTATAGTGTCTTGGAGTCCGCGCACTGATAGCTGCTCGTGCGCGACCGACGCGACGTGGCTCCAGTCCACTCGAGAGACGTCCAGCGTTGGCTCGTGCTTGCGACAGAGCGCTGGCAGCAGCAGCTTGGCGTCGTCCAGTGACGGAAGCGGCACGTGGACAACGACCATGCGGTCACGCGCTGCGGCATCGACCCGATCGAGGTAGTTGGTGGTGGCGACGACTAACAGTCCATAGAACTTGGACCGCGGATCCAGCGTGGCGTCCAGCAGCGTGAGCAGACACTGCCTCACAATGGAGTGCCAGCTCTCCCCGCGGCCAGAGTCAGATCCCATGGTCGGACACAGGCTCTCGAACTCGTTGATGACCACGACCGCCTTCTTGCCTCTCATGGACGCGCGGACCGCTCGCTGGAAGTGGGCCTGTATGCGCGCCTCCGTGCCGCCCAAGTGATGCGTGAGCACGTCCTGGCACTTGATCTCCACGACGTCGCGCTCCAGTTCTGCCGCGAGACAGAGGGCGAGGAAGCTCTTTCCTGTGCCTACAGTGGGAATCCATGGGTCAATCGTACGAATTCCTATTGCGAAGAGACCACGAAGACTCACCTGGCGGTCCTTGAAGCAGGAAGGGCTTCATGGACGCGCGTGGATTCCTCTTCGCTGGCTCGATGATCTCAAGCAGTCGCTCGCGTGGTTTGCTCATGCCGACGATGTCGCTGAGCTTGACAGGCCGCGCTTGTCTCTCGCCACTGTCGTGGTCTTCAGAGACGTCCAAATCGATGCCGCGCTCGAGGAAGAAGGTCTCGACGCCCGTGGCCATGGCTGGGTGCATGCTGGTCGCGCACTGGAGCGGGGTCATGCCGTTGGTGTTGCGGACCCGCATCTCCCGCGTGAACACGTCCACGGGCAGGAGCGCCATCATGATGCCGAAGAAGTCGCGGTCGCCCACGGCCGCCGCGTAGTGGAACAGGTTGGCCTCCGAGGCGCGAGCGAACTCGACCACGACCTCCAGCGCCTGCGGGTCACAGGCCGACTTGACGAACGCCAGCATCTCGGGCACCGTCTCCAGGAAGGGCGCGTTGGCGCTGGGGCTGCTGCCCTCCGTCTCCTCCGTCGACGCAGGTGCACTCTTCCAGAGCCACATCTTGAGCTAATGGATGGAGATCCCTCTGTGGATCCACGCATGGCCGCTGGTCAGTTCTGATTCGGCCGAAGTCTCAGATAACCCACAGCCAAAAAGAATTTCGTACCCATCGCTCATGGGCAACGCCTGGACGACTGTGGCCCAGGTGGGTCTCTCTCTGGCGCTGGTCGTGGCCGGAGGCTTTGCGGCCGCTGCCTCGTTCGGAGGCGCCAGTCTGCTCGCGTCGTCACTGATCTCCGCAGGTGTCAGCGGCGCGACGTCCGCCATCTCAAACGCTGCGAGCGGTCGACCGCCTTCATGGAAAGACTGGGCCCAGAGCACGGGTGTTGGCCTGGCCACGGGCTTTGTGGGCGGCTCTATCGGCGTAGGGGCCGGCGCACTGGCCAAAGGGGCCACGGAGGCCGTGACCTGGTCCGCTAGGACTATCATGGCGGCGCAGGTAGTGTGCATCATGGGCGGCTCCACGACGGCGTCGGTCACGTGCAACTCGATCACGAACGTTCTCCAGGGCCGCAAGGCGTTCGAAGGCTGGGATATTGCACTCGTTACTGGAGCGGTGGGCGGAGTGTTCGCGTGCGGCAGTACGGATCTGGCCAGCAACATGAAGAACAGCGCTGTCGACTGGATCAGGCATCCGCTCACGCGTCACAGCTTAGGCGTTGCAGTTGATACGGCGGCGGCGATTGCAAGCGGAGTCGTGGCCGCCGGCATGAGCGGACAGGATGTGGGCACCGCTGCGTTGATGGGCCTGGCCACCGGTGTCGCTGTGGGAGCAGTAGTGGCGTCTGTGCGTGGCGGCAGCAAGCACCTCATCCGCCGAGGACAGAAGAGAGAATAGGCCTTGGTTGAAGCGGCTATCCTAGAAAGGAGGGAGAACGGAGAGTTCGAGCGGCGCGAAGTCAACGGCATCACGTTCGACTTCGAAGACAGTCTCGAGCATCGTGACAGGAAACACCTGAACAAGTACCACCGAGACCTGAAAGACCGCCTGGAGAAGGAGAAGTGCAGCCAGTCGTCGCGATTCAAGGACCGCGCGACGGCAGAGCGAGTGCGAGCGAGTGAGATCGAAGAAGCTGCAGGCCGGATCGTCATTCCGGACGAGGTCCACATGGATCAGAACCACCTCGTTGATCTGAAGCAGCAGCGAGTGGCAGCAGAGATGGCGTTCAATGAGTCCAGGGATCGGTTCCTGCTGAACAATAGCAACGAGAACAAGCAGCTCATGCACTCGGCCTTGGCCCACAAGAAAGCAGCAGCTGGTGCTGTGGCCACCGCACACAACAACCTCCAGGACAAGCTGAACGGAACGAGATTCCTGCCAGACGGGCCTGCAGGCAAGTTCACCATCCATTACGAGAGTCAAGAGGGCCTCGGATATGCCTACAGCCGTGGAGGTCCCGGGGCGAGCGGCCCAAAGCGTCATTTTAACGTCAAAACTGCTAAGTCTGAGTTCAAGCCGGTGCTGCTGGAGACTGGGAACATCGTTTTCAGAGAGGTCACGTCGTATCCCAACTACAGGGCCGGGGGGCGTCTAGAGCAAATGCAGCAGCTCTTGTACGCTGGAGACCGCCAGTTTCGTCGCCGTGCGCTCGGTGCCAACCTGGTGCGCTAATGCACGACAGTATCGCGAGTGCGACGAAGAGCAATCGGTCCTGGCCTGAGAGCATGTCTGCCACTGAGTAGTTCGTTCAGGTCTGGTTCATTTTTACAACCTACTTCTTTAACTAGTTCAGTATTGCATGAATGGCTTTTCCTTTACCAGTCGACCGATTGGAAGCGCTCCAGAGCCCCCTGGGCCTCGCCCAGATCCTTCTGCACCTTGATGCGCTTGTAGAAGATGGGGCAGTCCTTGCTCGTGCACAGCACGTCCTGGTGCAGACTGCCCTGGCAGTTCTGGCACTGCGTCCAGAGACGCGCGAAGATGTGCTCCAGCTCATTGACAGAGTCCAGCTGCTTGGTGTACACGGCTGCTTCGTTGGCCACACAGCTCTTGCAGAGTGCGCCCTGGCCGTTCAGCGGTGCCTTGCAGCCGAGACACTTGAGCTTCTTGACCGCAAAGTTCATCATACCACCACTGTTCTGCTTCAGACCTGGGCGGGACCGCTTGCGAGTGTGGTCGCCGTTCAGCAGATCCGATTTCACTTTGCTCAGCCCGATGATGGGCTCAAAGATTCGCTCGAGAGGGTTCTGCAGCTGCTGCTTGAGATAGTACTCGCAGTCGATCGGGATATTGTTCTCCAGTGCGTACACCGGATCCTCTGCCTTCTCGTACAGCGGTGTCGCCTTGCCCTTGTCAATGATCACGTACGCAATACGTTCGCCCAGCGTTGGTGCTGACCCGGCGTCACGTTTCCGCATGCGATCAGCTAATTCGGTGTGTGCTTGCTTGACCTTGTAGTCCTCCTGGTCGACGGTCTTCTTGAGACCCTTGGTGATCACGAGCAACGAAATGTCCACGCGGTTCTGCAGCAGCTCAGCAATGATGTTCTTGGTGTACGAGATGGCCCCTGGCACGTCACGTTCGATAAGGATCTTGCGCAACACCGACTCTACCATGCGTCGCACAAGCAGACAATTGTCACGGCGCACAGTCTCAAGGCCCTTGGAGTCCAACTTGTCATACTTCTCGGTCTTGGTCCAGAGCAGGCCAGCATAGCGCTTCTTGTTCATGAGCAGGTAGGGAAAGTAGACCTTTTCGAACTCGAGCTTGATGGGATCCGGAAAGATCTTGGACACGCGGTCTGCAGCGTCCTTGGCCAGCGGCATGGCCTCCACTACGGTGTCGACGCCGAACTTGACCATGACGGAATCGGTATCACCGTAGATAACCTGTGCGTTGGCCGAGTACCCGTTCTCGATTGTGTAGACGCGCTCCACTTCCTCTCGCGTGCGGTAGAGCAACTGACGACCGTACGCAGTGACACTGGAGGCGATTGGAATGCACGGCAACTGACCCACGTTGGCACCAGTGAAACCGTAGACCGAGTTAGCACTGACCTTGAGGGCCAATTGACGACCGTTCTGCACAGCTCGCTCCATTGGGTCCTTGGCTGCGTTCATATCGCGCTTGGCTTGCTTACGAGCAGTCAGGAGCTCTTCCAGAATCATTGGCAGAATCCCCTTCTTGGTCTTGGATGTCACAAACACATCACCGGAAGGGGACTTGTGAACTTCTGAGGCCGGGATCTTGCTCACATCCGCAGGTGCCACCAGAGTTGAGTAACACAGGTTGTAGGCCTGCATGATGGACGGATACAGCGACGCAAAATCCAGCGTCGCGATCGGCACTGAGTAGTACGCCTTCATGGGCTCAATAACCGTCGCACCTTCGTAGCCGGCATCGTCAGCATTCTGCGAACGAGGAAGCGTCGGCACAACAAGTGACGCGTTCTTGCACTTGCGCAAAAGCATGGAGTAGACCTTGATCTGCTGGCCACGCTCGATGAGGAAATCAATGGGGACGCCTGTCACACGGGCCATCTCAATGTAGTTCACGATGTACGAGAGCTTGTCCAGCAATCGCAGCGGCAGGTAGGCATCCTTCAAACAGTAGACAGCCAGTCGATGGCGATCGTCGTCCGTGCCTCGCTGGAGATCACTGATGATACCGTGAGGCACGTCTTCCTTCTGTTGGCCCAGGAATACCGAACTCACAGCGTTCAGCGAGTAGGAACTCAGCTGCTGGCTTCGGCGCATGATCGGCAGCAGATCAAACATACAACGCCCGTGGATCGTGGTCTTGACGTTCTCACTCTTGCCGTACTGCGCCGACTGGAACGTCTTCTTCTCCATGTACGCCGATCTAAACCACACAACAACGCAGCGTAAGTGAGCTACGTGAGCCAAACGGAATAAAAGAAGCACTTTACGTACGTGTGTGCCAGGCGACCAAGGCAGTTGTAGGTCTGTAGCTTGAGCGCTTTGCCTCGGTTCAGCAAGTACGGGATATCGAAGTTGTCGATGTTATAGCCCGTGATAATATCCGGGTCCACGGCCTGCACGAAGCTCGCCCATTTTTCGATCATGTCGCCTTCATTAGCAAACTCCATCACGTGAGCGCCCACGATTGGCTTGCACGTGTCCAGAACAAACACATTGCGGATGATTGGCGTATCGGCTCCTTGCTCCTGCACGACGTTGGCGATCTGGATCACAGGGTCCTGTAAAGCAAAGCCATGAACTCAGTAAGTTTAAGAGCTCAGCCAAATACCAAGACCCTTTGAGACAGCAGCACCAACCTGTTCGGCCTCTGGAAAGTGGCCCTTGCGTCCCATGCACTCAATATCGAAGCTCAGGATGCGGAAGGGCGCCAGTTTGCCCCATTTGCCCTCCGGCGCGTGACTGACCACGTTGTTGTAGACGATATCGATCTCCAGTTGACACAGCGACTTCTTGTTGGCCGCCGTGCGCACAGCGTACATGCCGCTGGGGGCCTCGAGCCAGTTGCAGCCGCTGATGTCCTGGTCGATGAGGAAGCGCAGCAGGAACGGCACGTTGCTCTCGTACGTCTGGTATGTGCGGAAGTCGATGCCGGGCAGCGCCAGGCCGCTCTCGAGCGCCGTGCGCAGCTTGGGCACGTAGGACGGCATGCTCAGGTAGATCTTCCAGAGCGTCATGGGTCGGTCGAACTGGTAGCCGTAGATCGAGGTCTTGTCCGTGATCAGCTGCACGCCCACGATGCGCGAGTGTTCGCTGCTCTCGCGGTCGCGCTGCGCCAGCACCGAGTCCAGCGCCATGCGGATCTCTCCGCAGCGGCTGGCGTCGAAGTTGTCTGGACACGCCGCGTAGAAGTACGGCAGCACGCCGTGCACGTGCATCATGACGCTGTTGCCGAGCTCCGTGACGCCGTAGAGGCGGATGATGCCCACGTTCTGGCTGCTGCCATTGGCGTTGGCCACAAGGCCAGGAACAGGCTGGCCGGCCGCTGGGTTGCGCGCCAGCGGCGGGCCGTCGTACATGTCCATGTCAATCCACTGGAAGGCCACCGAGTCCTGCTGCGGGTCGATCGCCGGCAGTGGACGGCGCGGCCAGGCCGAGGCCTTGGTGGCGATGGGCGCCATGCTCTGCAGATCGTCTACGAAGGTTGCGGGCTCCTGCTTGGCTCCGCCCAGAGACATGCGTGCGCGCTTGGGGGCCGCCACTGGGGCCTCGGACTCTCGCTTCACGCCCGCCATGATCCTCTTTTGACTGCCGGAATGGGAATGGCGCCAAAAACGGACGCGCCAAGCATCAGAATGGTGTGGTGCACACCAAATCTGGTGTCCGTGCCACATAAGAAAAGACCATCGGTTGCGGATGGGAATGACAGGGAATTGGGCGCCAAGCGCTGTGATTGGCTGGAAAGGGTATCAGTTAGACTGGGGCTAATGACACAGTTCCATCCGTGACGTACGTTTTCATGAGCTGCCAAAACGGACGTCACGAGGCCATGGAGCAGCAGCCGCAGGCGGCCGAGGCGCAGGCCACAGAGCCTGTGGAGGCTGTGGAGAGGGACAACCATGCAGTGGGGCCGCTGAGGCATCCATTCGATCCAGAGACCAGCGGCAAAAACCCGTTCCCAGCGTTTGAGGAGTCCATGGCGCAGACCAAGGCGGATGAGGATGATGATGAGGAGGAGGAGGTTAACGCTGAAGCCAGCAGTGGACGAGTGGATCTCAACTGGAGCATCGACAGTCTGGCCACACTCAAGCCCATGGATTTCTCTCCACTGCCGGAGCAAAAGGCAGCTGCAGTGGCTGGGGCGGCTGGACTGACGACGCCAGACACGACACAGCACTCGCGCTTCTTTGAGGACGAGGCGCAGTTCCGAGTGTTGCAAACGCCATCAGATGCAGCCCAGCAACAGCAACAGAAGCCGTCGCTATCAGCCACGAGAAGGCGAGCTCCAGCGTCTACACCTGAGACCAACAGCAGTAGCAGCAGCGTATTGTTATCAGCGCACCTGCCCCGAACGCCATTGCATGAGCTCCATGCGCGCTGTCGCCAAGCCATCACGTTCCACGAAGAGCGATTACGCGAGCGGCAACACAAGATGAACCGTCTGCAGCTGCCTTTGCATACACCAGCGCGTGCCAAGAAGAAGCCCAAGCAAGCGCCAACGCGATCCACCAACCAGAACAGCACTCCGTCCTTCCCACAGCGCAGCTCTCGAACATCCTTCTCTGCGTCGCCAGCGTCCGCTTCGGTCTCTGGGCCCAGCTTCCAGTGCGGTCTCTCGCCCATTCCCGCGTTCAATCGCGCGTCCCCGAGCCGAGATTTCGAAGAGCAGGAGGAGGAAGAGACCAAGACGAGCGACAACGACGACGCGCTGTCCTGCATCGAACGCAATACATCCTCGCCCGAGGGCCCGTCCTTTGCGTCGCTCATGTTCTCTCCCTCGGAAGACGAGGACGACAAGGAGAACCGCCGACGTCAGCCGCGTAGTGTCTCATTTGCGCCCTCCTCATCAACGTCATCGCCTTTGCCGTCATCAACAGATCCGTCGTTGGATCGCTCTCTGTCGCTGCTTGCGGACGTGACGCCGGAGAAGCAGCGGCCCATGACCATCGCTCAGCGGCAGCGGTCGTTCCTGGACGCCATCGAGGCCGAGGCCATGGACAAACGAGCCATTAGTCCGCCGCCATTAACTGCAGATGAGCCCAAGAGCAGTCCAGTTGCGCTGAATGTGCTGGGCTCTTCTGCCAAACCCAGCGGCAAGATGACGATCCCCGAGCTGTACCAGGAGGCCAAGACACTGGGCATCTCGGAGCCCAGCGCCCAGTGGGAGTACGTGCAGATCATGACGAGACAGAGATGAGGCCATGGTTGCTTTTGTGTTAAAATTACTTCCAGCTAAGCTACTGTCGCTTCATGGCCGTGGGCTGATGTTGTATGGGACAAATAAGTTACTTGTATGAGCGCTTCAGCTCTGGGAACCCGTGCTCGGGCGGCGCGAGAGCGTCACGGGCTGGCGCTGGATGCGGAAGTCTCCGATCCAGTAGCCGTCCGAGGACTTGGTCTGCTTGGCTGCGTCCTCCTTGCGTCGCTGCTGTCTCTGGAAGTCCTTGCGGGACGACAGGTCGGCCATGGTGGCGCGACGCGCGCGGCTCTGCAGGGACGACGACCCTCGGCGAGACGACGACGAGGTGGACGACGCCGGCGAGTATGGGCCGTCGTAGGAGCTACGCATAGGGCCCATGGTTAGCAGTGAGTCCGGCGACTCGGTGCGCACGCGGCGCTTGTTCTCGGCGTCGACCAGCGAAACTGCACGTCGGCGGCCGATCTTGCGGTGCGACGCATGCGGTGCGGACGCTTGTGACTGTGGCTTGGACTCCGTGCGGCGGCCACGCGTGGGACTGAGAACGGTGGACACGCTGTCGCTGTTTTCTTCAGCTTCTTCATCTTCGGACTCTGTGGCCGACAGTTGGGCCGCTGTGTCGTCCTCGTCCACACTCTTGGCGATCGTTGCTGTCGGTATATTGAACGAGACCGCAACTGTGGTCTGCTTGGTTTCCTTATCTTCGTCTTTTGTGGGTGCGACAGCCGGTTCCGCCACGGTCACTTCCTCCGGCTCGGTGGTCGGGGTCCGGCTGTTTTGCATCTTGTTGGTCGCTGGGGTCGCCTCGGGGGCGGGCTCCGCTGTTGTGGCTGTGGCCGCCGCCGCTTTTATCGACCACGTTGGGACCCGTCGGCGGTCTGCTGCGGCTGCAAGTGGCGTGGGTACTGTGGACGTGGCAGTCATGCTGGACGGCACCTTGGCGCACGAGTAAAAGCCCCGGGCGTACCGCCGGCGATGCGTCTGGATGGCCCAATACGCGGTCGTGCCCAGCACAATGAGCAGCGTGTACTGCACGGACACGAGGAGAATAAGCTTCACGATCACCGCGGCCACTAGCACCAGCAGCGCCAGGGCCAGGACCGCGGTCAGGACTATCCCGAGGATCAACAGCCCCATTTGACGCGCGCGGTGCGGGCGTTAATGCGGACTGCGCTCTAGTTTGCGTGAATGATAGTGAATGTGGTGGGTGGGCACCGCACACACACCTCGCAAGTAATAAACTGTGTGATCACCTCGGTGAGTGAGGCCGGGTTATGGGACGCTCGCCGACCGCAGCTGCAAACGGGCCAACCTCGGGAGGATGGGCCGAAAGAACGAAAAACGGCCGCATGATTCTATACGGTATAGTCCGGATATCAAGGATCCCGAGGGTGGCAGTCACGGGTTATCATAATGGCGTATGCCGGATAATCGATGAAGAGACCCTTTGAAACGGGTTTCTTCGCGGGTCCATGAGCCCACCGATGAACATCGTCAGAGAAAAATGGCCACTCTATATCGCGGATTTAGCAAACCTGATGCAACGAGGCGTTTTTCTGCTTTCTTCTAAAGTGTAGTACAGTTCGGAATCTCCAGGAAAACGCCAGCCTTGTTTTAACTGCCCAAGCGAATCCACGCCATATTTGGAGTCTCGAGTCAGAAATGCGATCATGCGGCTGTTTGAGGCTCTCGAACGCAAGATATCGATTCTCTGTTGGCACGCCAGCGGTCTGTAACAAGGTCGTGAAGCGAGACAGGCTAACATGTCCGAATATTAGAAACGCGAGGTTTTTTCAGAGGATGTTTTGCATCTTTGATACCAGTCAAATATCCACTGTTTTGGCTGCTGTCACGACTGCCCACATCTGGACGTCAATCTTTTCTAGAAAATCCAAGTCACACGACGACCGAACTCTTTCGTTGGACGAGCCATTTGTACAGACCAGAGCGGGAGAGTGAGTGGGTATACACACGATGTTTAGCGTGGCGTTGTGTTACTAAAGGCTCTGTCCCATGGGTTCCAGAGTCTGCTCGTGAGAGAACTTCTGGAAGCTGCCATATCCAAAAGGCCCTTGCTCTGGCCCAAAGCACCAAACTCCCTCCATTATGAGCCCATCCCAAGCGCCATCTGTTAGACATGGCTCATAATTCTGCTTCAAATTGAACGACATGATCTGCGGCCCCTTAGAAGGAAGGGCTGGGCGCCATCTCCCTTGAACAGAGGGTCTGCCCAAATATCGAAACGAGAAGGATCTCAAGAGAACGGATGAGAGTATACAGGGAGGGGTATAGTAGGACTGTATACTGCTGCAGGGAGGGATACGGGATGGTATCCTGAAAAGTTACGCAGACGCGCAAGAGATTCACGCGACAAAATGGGCACATAGACCAGCAAGACACACGCTGAGCTGCTGGGGGAATGGCGCATAAGGTTTGCGCTTCAACCAATATTTGCGCATGGCCAACTGGCGAGCGCTTTTCTCTGCGGGTTACGCTGCGTACCCCAAATGACGAGTAAGTAATTCGAGCAACCAACAGAAGTCGCTGGGACACCTATCCAAACGCCACATTGCCTCTTCAGTCTCAGTATCAGATGAAATTACTCAGTTTGTAGCATGTCTCACTTTTCTGTTTTTTCGAACCCAGTATCCAGTATCACTTAACGAATGGATGATTTCAAATAACAGTTAATTAGGACTGATCTTTGAAGGACCAAAGGTCACGATGGCCATGAGGGCGCTTGTGTGGGGTTTCCTGGGCCTTGCTGCGTGCGTGAGACCCATTGAGGCGACGGAATCTGCACATGAAGATGCTGATACAGAAGCCTCGCTACTGCCAGAGCCCTCGTTCCATCGCGATGCAGCGCTCGAGAGCCATTCGCTTGGGCAGCTGCTGATGCGGTCGCTGAGCGACATGGCGCTGGATTCCCAGCTCTACACAGCGTTCTCAGCCTGTCGGGAGTTTGGTATTCCCCATGAGCACGTGCAAGACTCAGACGTGGCTGCTGAAGTGGGAGGATCGACGACAAAGGAGGAGATCCAGTACTGCAATCGCGTACGCTATGTGCGCCACGTGAGACTCAAGTACCAGACCATGCAAACCCACGTGGCTCACGTATCAAGCACCGACACCGTAGCAACACCGGACTCGATCTCCAGTCGAGAGCTGAAGGACCTGGACCTGCAGTCGTTCTTCGAGCAGTACGCCGACAGACAGCAGCCTGTGGTGCTCCAGTCGCCACCAGAGCTGCCGCATCTGGGTCTTCCATGGGAGTCCATGCAGCAGATTATCACTGCCTGCTTCCGTAGCGCAACCAATGGAGATGCCGCGCCGCTCAAGCTTGAGGATCCAGCGTGTGATGAGCTGTTAAGCCAGCAGTTCCGCGTGCCGCTCTTCATGGCGCACGATTATCTGCAGCGTACGAGCGGCTCCTTGCCAGACACCCTGTTGCCTTCCCTTGTGCGTCTGCGTCGCCAGCAGCAGCAGATCCTCTCGTGTCCCTATGGCCTGCACTTGATGGCTCTGCCGCTGACAAACAGCGCTGAGATCGCGCTGTTCAGGCGTCAGTTTGAGCCATTGGCAAGCCGCACAGCCACCAGTGGATCTCCCCAAGAGATTGCGCTTCACGTCGACGGAGGCATCGACCCCAACTCTGCGAGTGACACGGTCTTTAGCAGTGCGCTTTTGGATCAGATGCCCATGATGCATCGTGGAGATGTGAGCACGCAGGATCTGCTCTTTGTGCCGGGCTCATTGGCCGCCAGCGCCCGAGCGTCCGAAGCTTCGTCTTCGCAGGAGGAAGCGCTTCTGCTTCGCTTCTGCTACACCGACGCCTCAAACTTCAACGCAGTCAAGGAAGAGATCCGCGTCGAAGCGCTGGTCAGTGACGACGCGTTGCAACTGTTGCTGGCTCTGCGGTCGCCGACGTTTGATACGTCGATCCCACGGCGTCCGGCACCAGGCGATGCCCTCTGGACAGCCTTCCGCACGTGGCCCAAGGAGACCAAGCTGGTCAAACGCAGCGATCTCCTCAATAGTGAGACTGGGAGCGACCAGCTGCAGCTCTCGCGACGCGAGCGACTCAAGCTGTGGCAGGACGACAAGCGCTGGGACCGCCACATAGAGTCGCTCACGTTGCCCGTGTCCATGGCTCCGGTCGTGATGAACACTACGCGCACGACGGCCACGCTGCGCTGGCAGGACGTGTACCAGCCGCCCAAGAACGACATCACTGGGTACGGCTACCAAGTGGAATGGCGTCTCGAGAGCTCACGGCAGAACGCAGAAGAGCCCTTCGACTCGGCTCTGAACGTCACGCACAAGCAGCTCGTGCGCAGCGCGATGCCCACGCAGCTCTTCGGCGACGACTTTGACGGCAAGGACATCCAGGCCGTCGTGCGTGGCCTGCAGGCCGACAGCGCGTACTCGTTCACCGTACGCGTGTACGTTGGCGACGCCATGGGTCTCACCAGCGACCGGTCCAGAAGCGTGCACACGGACCCGCCCAGCGTTCCGTCCGAGATCCGAGGCGTGCCGGTCGTCCAAGCCCACGACGCTACGTGCGTGATGCTGCAGTGGATGGATCCGGTCGACGACGGCGCTCGAGCCATCTCGTTCTACGTCGTTGCGGTTCGCGACTTGTCCAGTGGCGACGATCGTGACGTACTGGCGTCACTCACTACTGGAAGCCAGGTCACACAGGGCGAGCGCGAGTTTGCGATCGAGGCCAGTGCGACCACGACGCGAGGACTGCCCAGTGGCTGGCGAGGCACAGCCAGCCCCATGTGCAACCTCTTCCCCAGCAATAGCTACCAGTTCCGCATGGCGGCCACCAATGCCATGGGCATTGGCGCCTGGAGTGCGCGTACAGACCCCATGACCATGCCCACGCCCACTGCCTTGCCTGCCAAAGCGACCGTGCCCACGATCCGAGGCATTGGGGACCCAGCGTACGTGCGCTTCTGGGGCCAGGACCCGGCGTCTTTGACTGAGATCGGCCCCAGTGCGCTGCTCTCGGACGTGAAGCAGCAGCTCGTGGTGCGCGACCGCAACGAGACGACGCTGGCGTTCGACGTCTGGGCCGGCCACTACAGCCCCAGGCTCTTCCAGGTCTCGTCCGAGATCGTGCGGGCCGACCCACTGGACGCCAGCGAGCCACTGCGCAACGCTGACGCCGTGCGCAACCGCCTCGTGCTCGTGACGCGAGGCCAAGTGCCGATCATGTTCAAAGTCCGCTACGCGCAGCAGGCCGGAGCTCTGGGCGTCGTGATCGCCGACGTGGACGCCGACAGCTCTTGCGCTTCCGCGTTCGACCAGTCGTGCGTGCCTGGGGCCGACAGAGCCAGAGGCGAGGGCTTCGCCATGCTGGAGAGGCACCGCTTCTGGCTGCAGAACCGCATTCCGTGCGTGCTGCTGGCCCAGCCCCAGGCCCAGCAGCTCCTCTCATTGACTGACTAGCAGATCCTTCAAGCAACCTTCGCGCGACGTGGACATGGTCTCTTCAACCTCTGATAATGCATACCCTTTTAAATCGTGGGTCTCTGCTTTCAAATGGATACTATTATGACACGACCTGTGAAAACGTATACCCCGCGAATGGCCGCGACCGGCGGATCTTGAAGAGGTACACAGCTCATTGAAGCGGCGGCCGGGAAGGAAGACCTTCCGCCAGAGCAGCATGCAGCAGCAGCCGAGCGACGACTGCCAGTGGACGCGGGAGGAGCATGAGCGCTTCGTGCAGGCGCTAGAGATCCACGGCACGGAGCGCACGGGGGACGAGTGGGGCAAGATCGCGGCCTGCGTGCACACGCGCTCGGTGGAGGAAGTTCGGCAGCACGGCCGGCGGTATCTGCAGCACCTCGTGCAGCAGATGAACAGCGGCCTGGCGTCGGCGTCTGGGGCCCAGCGGTCGTTCCATCCGCCTCCGAGCGACCCCAATCAGTACGCGTCCATGTCGGCCAAGGCCAGTGACGCAGCCTCCATGCTCTTTCTGCCCAAGGACACAAGGAAAGCCAGCGGCGGACGGAAGACCAAGGCGTGGACGCCCGAGGAAGACCTGGTCTTCGAGGAGACGCTGGCCGCCTGGACGTACGGCAAGCCGTACTCGTGGCCGAAGCTGGCCATGGCGCTGCCGGGCAAGACCGCCAAGGACGTGCGCCACCGGTACGAAGAGCTCGTGAGCGACATCAGCACAATCGAACAGGCGGCGGTCTCGTCTTCTGCGCCAAGGAGCAATCAGGACGACAACGACGATCGCATCAAAGGCAAAGGCCTGAGCAGTCGCATTCCGCCTCCGCCGCCCATTGATGTAGCGAAAGGTGCGTGCTTTCCATAGGTTTGGAGCTCGGCTTGTAGCCTTTGACTCACTCTGTTTGGATTTGATAGGAGCCCCAGGTAGCAGTAGCAGCAACCTGTTAGACTCGCCAGGACTGTTCCATGCTAGCAGCATGCGTCACTTGCACGGCAGCAAGGGCGCGTTCTCAGGCATGCTCAGCCCCACGTTCCTGGACTTCCTGGCAGCAGAGGACAAGCAGCCGCCGCAGGGCTCAGGACTCACTCCTCTGTTAAGCCCCAACAGCACAAGCGGCATTAGTAGCCACCCAGGTAGTCTATCCGACGCAGCGAATTCGTCCTCGTCCGCAGGGTCTCGACCAGGCGACTCGAAACTGGTCACGCCCAAGGGCTTTGCGCCTCGGATATGGCAGGACTTCCTCTCGGACGAGTTCAAGTTCGACGTCAAGGGGTTGCCGAGTGTCGAGGCCACCACCAGAGCACTGGCGACCACGAGTCTCACGTCGGTGTCGAGTCCAAACGTGGACAGCACCAGCCACAAGAGAACGCACGAGCAACTAGCAGAGCAGGAAGGCGAGCCGGAGACAGAAGGCAGCGTAGACAGGTGAAGCGAATGCTGAGGGCGAGCGATGGAAGCCCCAGCAGGCAAATTGAAGACAGAAAATAAATAGCATGTGTGTCTCAAAGTCCATTCTTCCCTCTTCTATCTACTCTCTACGGCTACGACTAAGCTCGTTTTGTGATTTCTCTCTCCTACTGCCTCCTACAACCTACCGATCTACTCAATTGTTTCCTACAAACTACTGCTTTCCTACTGTCCTCTTTCCACACTCGCTCTCGCTTTGTCTCTGTCGTCCAGCCACACGCTCACTGACGTTGGCTGGTTGGTTGCTCTCGTCCTTCACGCACTTACACGTTGAAGCGCGTGGTCAGGAACTGCCGCAGCGGCTCCGGGAAGCTGGCAAAATACTTGGGCCAGTTGTCGCCCAGACTGGCCTTGAAGCCGTGCACGATCTGCACCAGCATGTCCTTCAGCTCGGGGTTCTGGATGTTCTGGCCTTCCAGGGACGCGATGGCACCGCACATGTACATGAAGTCGGCCACGATGCCGTTCGGGTTGACCTTGACCATGTAACACAGGCCCAGGAAGCAGTGCTCCTTCTCCTCCGGCGCGCGGATATGCGCAAGAGCACGGCACCAGCGCTTAGCGAACTCGCCCAGGTGCGGTGCGACCACGTTCGGACACACGTAGCCCAGACGGCCGATGGTGATGGCGCAGTTCTCCACCAGGTTGCGCGGCAGCTTGGGGCGGTTGATCATGCCCACAAGGCGCATTAGGCACGGCTCCACGTACGGCTCCATGTCGGCACCAATGCGCACGGCAATCTCGCCGATGGACCAGCTGGCGTTGTTGCAGACCGTCGGCACGTCGGGATCGATGCTTTCGATGAGCACGGGGATCATCTCACCCAGCACAGGACGCAGCACCTCCGGCGCGTGCTTGGCCAGGTCGCCCACGACACCCATGGCGCTCTGACGCACGTCCAGCATGTCGTGGCGGATGCAGCTCATGATGAGATTGAGCACGTTGGAGCCGGCCAGCAGCCCCTCGCTGTTCTGCTGCAGACCCTCGATCATGCCGGAGACCAGGTCCAGAGCGCACACGATGAGCTCCGGATCGCCCTCGTCGAACTCGTTCGGGCTCTGGTCGTGCATGGCGTCGGCCAGCAGCTCGTGCTCGATGATGCGCTGGCAGCGGGCGTACACCGTCATGGCGAACTCCTGGAAGCCGTTGCCCAGCGCCTGGGCCACGGGCGCGAGGCACTCGAAGAGTGGCAGCAGCTCGCGACTGTTGTCGTCCAGCGAGTTCCACTTGGCGATGAGCGGTGGCATCAGGATCTGGATGTGCTCCGGCTGGTTCAGGTGCTCGCCGATCGAGTCCGCGAGCGTGCCGATGGCGTCGTACAGGATCAGCAGGTTCTTGGCCTGGTACTTGCCGAAGGCGAACATGAGATTTTGCAGGATGGGCGTCAGGTACGGCGCCAGCTCCTCGCGCGCTTCCTCCTCCAACGTGCAGAAAGCCGAGCAGGCAGCCTCCTGCACCTTCTTGTGCGGGTCCAGGATGCGCTTGATCATGCCCTCGATCAGCGGCTTGAGCAGCTGCTCGTGCTCGCCCTGCTCCACGATCCACGATGCGTAGCGGCTGAGCGTCCAGCACGTGATGCTGCGGATCAGCGGCGCCGGGTCCTCTAGCTTCTGCATCAGGAACGGGAACAACTGCGGCAGGTGCGGCGTGATGCCCGTGTAGCAGCCGTCAGCGATGGCGCCGAGCGCCAGGATGCCGCTTTCGACCAGCGGCCAGGGCTCCTGCAGGAAGAGTCGCTCCTGCAGCAGAGGCAGCAGCGTGGGCAGGATGTCGTTGCCGTAGCCGTTGGCCAGGTTGTCCAGACTGGCGGCCGAGCAGCGACGCAGGTTCCACTGCAGCAGCGAGTCGTCTCCGTCGTCGTCGTCGTAGTCGTCCTCATCATCGTCATCGTCGTCATCACCTTCGTCGTCGCCGCGACCGCCGCCAGCTCCAGCGCCCGTGGCCTTGCGGTGGAACACAGGCTTGATGTCCTCCGGTCGGTCGGGCACGTTCTCGTCCTGGGCCTGCTCCTCGGCCTCGAACGTGGCGAGGTCCTCCTCGCCGTAGACCATGCGCTCGAACAGCAGCGGCACGATCTGCGGCAGGTACGGCGCCAGCATGGGCTGCAGCTCGCTGAACTCGCGCAGGTCGCAGAACGAGGCCCAGAACTCGCATGCCTCGATGGCCACGTCCTCGTCCGGGTCCTGGTTCGCGCGCAGGATGAACTGGATGATGCTGTCCATGTTGGGAACGAGATACTGCACGCCGACCTCGAGCAGGATCACGATGGACTTGCACACGAGCTTGCGCACGTCGTTGGACGGGTCCTGCGTCAGCGCCGAGATGCCCTGCAGGAAGCTGTCCATGTGCACGACCAGTCCCACTGGCAGGTAGATCAGCACGCAGTTGAGACACTCGAGCGCGTCGCGGCGGAAGTCGGCACTCGGGTGCTGGAAGTACTGCAGCAGCGTCGGCACCAGCACGTTCAGCGGCCGGCTGGGCGAGTTCTCGAGCTTGGCGGCCGAGTCCTCGCAGATCTTGCGCAGCGCGCCGAACGCGCCGGAGATGGCGGCCGTGTCGTCCGGCTGCGCCAGCGCGGCCAGCAGCGCCGGCATGAGCTCCGGCCACTCGTCCAGGAACGTGTACTGCGACACGAACGTAGTCACGATGGAACTGGCAGCGTTGCGGATGGCGTGGTTGCTGTCGTTCAGCACCTGCAGCGTCTGCGCGCGGATGACGGCCAGCATTTCCATCTCAGCGGGCGTCTTGCTGCTGGCGTCGCCCACGTTGCTGGCCTTGATGTTGCGCTTGAGCAGCAGCCCGGCCAACTGCCGCACGTTGGCCTCCACGTGCACGTTGCAGAGCAGATGCACGAGGTACAGGTTGAACTCGAGGTTCTGCTGGAACTGCTGCAGCCGCTGGTAGCTCTCGCGCTGCACCTGGTTGTTGGGCACCATGTAGGCCTGCAGCAGCGCCACCACCTCCTGCAGCAGCTCCGGCTGCGGCGCCCACGACGAGCTGCTCATGCTTCCCGCTTGTCTTGCTTTCGCTATGGGCTTTCCCCCTTGCCTGCTTCTTCCGTCCAGGCCAACCAGGCGGCCCGCGGGTTCCTTGGGCTGGGCTCGCTGCAGTACGGTGTGTGGCTGCGATGCACGGGTCGGACCACCCACCGAATCCACACCACCGGGCTTGGAGGATGGCATGGGTGTGCGGGTTGAAAAGACCCGTTGACCCTTTGAACCCATGGTAACGGGGGATTCTATTTCAGCCAATGAGAGAAGAGGTGATTGCGTAATGCCCGAGAATGGTGGTGGAAGGTGTAGTAGCTCTTCATTTGTGGAAATGGCGTCAAACGCTCCGACCAACGCGAACGCAGGTGCAGACCATTGGCTTGGCTCTGTGGCTGCATGGGGACAGGTGCTGACGCAGATGTGATGATGAGCAGAGTGTGTGGGCCCAGACTCGGACCTGGCTGGCAAGGTGGACGGCTGCGCCGGCTGCCCCAACCAGCAGCTCTGCGCCTCTGGCGAAGCTAAGAAGCCTGATCCGGGTGCGTTGTTCGGGTCTCTGTATCTGTCTCTCTGTGGCTCTGACTTGGACTGGGTGCCTTGGTAGCGGTCTCGGACGTGAAGCAGCGTCTGGCGGGCGTCAAGCACAAGCTGCTGGTGCTCTCGGGCAAGGGCGGCGTGGGCAAGAGCACGGTGGCGTGTCAGCTGGCCTTCGCGCTGGCCGGCAAGGGCTTCCAGGTCGGTCTGCTGGATGTGGACATCACGGGGCCCAGTGTGCCGCGCATGCTGGGTCTGCTGGGCCAGGAGGTGCACCAGAGCGCGGCCGGATGGTCGCCCGTGTACGTGGACGACAACCTGGGCGTTATGTCGATCGGCTTCATGCTGCCCAACGCCGACGACGCCATCATCTGGCGCGGACCCAAGAAGAGCGGCATCATCAAGCAGTTCCTCGTGGACGTCCAGTGGGGCGAGCTCGACTACTTGATCATCGACACGCCACCCGGAACGTCTGACGAGCACATCAGCATCGTGCAGTACATGAAGGAGGCCGATCTGGACGGCGCCGTCGTGGTCACCACGCCGCAGGAGGTGGCGCTCAGTGACGTGCGCAAAGAGCTCAACTTCTGCCGCAAGACCAAGATCCCCGTGCTTGGCGTTGTCGAGAACATGAGCGGCATCCAGCGCCAGCTCAGCGACGTCAAGTTCGTTGGTGCCGATGGTAACGACCAGACGGAGCAGTTCCTCAAGCTACTGCAGGAGAAGGCGCCTGAACTGCTCCAGCACTCGGTGCAGATGCAGGTCTTCCCGTCGACCTCGGGCGGTGGTGAGGCCATGGCCAAGGCGTTCAACGTACCGTTCCTTGGCCGCCTTCCGCTGGACGAGAACATGACTGGCGCCTGCGAGCAGGGTCTCTCGTTCCTGGAGGAATACCCGACGTCGGTCGCTGCGCCGTCCTTCGGCAAGATCGTGGAAGGTGGGTCATTCTACTTATCTAATGTATTGCGCGGTATCATTAACATGTTGGCTTGTAGATATCATTGCATCCATGGAGAATTAAGCACCAAAAGCAAGCGGAAGAGCTGGGGACTCTATCTTTTGATCTGTCTGCATCTGAATCCGTGTGTTTTGTGTTTTAAATAACTATAGATATGTACCCGCAGAGATCTTGCATTACCGCCACGCGTTGACTTCTTTCTTCAAAACAATACGCTGGATGCCGTCGCCTTCTGCTCTCTATCTGTCGTAGCTCTTGAACAACACAACCACCACCGACACGTTATCGGAAGACCCCGATCGGATCGCAAAATTGGCCAACGAATGACTCGCTTGCTGCAGCCACAATAACCATTCAGGAAAATGAGCCTTCCAAATATCGAGACTATAAACACGATATGTTACCTTGGCAGAATAGCCTTCGTTGAGTTTTTGGCTCACATGCTTGACGGCCTCAGAGCTTGAGATTGTATCCCACAGGCCATCACAAGCCAGAATGAGGAAATCGAACTCCGGTGTGATTTCCATTTCCTACACAAAAATGACAGCAAGTTAGCGACACATAAGGCACTGTACAACTAACCTTTAGCATAATACCTGAAACTCAGGGTCAGCGATGATCAGATCGCCATGGAAGACCCGGTCGTGACCTTCAGGGAAAGCCCAGTACTCATATGTCGACAGAGTTTCACCCTTGTAGTCGATGTCACCAATAGCGCGTGATACAGCCAGCTCCCCATTCACTCTATAAATGTTTACCCACTTCACGACACGGTTGGCCCTCTGCTGAATCTCAGGGTCGCTCAAATCCATGGAGTGCAACTTGGACATATGCAATTCGCGCTCCTCTTTGACCCAACCGCCTTGACTTTCAATTCGAAGTCGCTCATCCTCTCGACCTGGAGTTTGTTCTTCGATCACGTCGAGTGCAGATCCACCAATGCTTACTACTGCACGGCAATCACCCACATTAGCAGTCAATAGCCTATTCCCGCGAATCAGCACGATAGCAGCAGTTGTTCCATCGCTCAAGCTCTACAGCAAAAATTGTAAATAATAGCGATCACATAGCATGTGAGTTTATACCCCTATTTGCACATACCTCATTCGCTGCCTTTTCCAGAAATTCGCGGTCAATACGTCGAAAGCAGTCCTCAAACGCTCTCCGTGCATCAACTAGAAATGATTCGTGCTCACATAGATACTGCACCAGGCGTTGGTTCGAAAATGTTGCAGCCTATAAAGCAATCAATTCGTTCGGTTGTTGTATCTGTTGCATGCATGCATAATCTTATTTTGAACGTACCCGTGCACCACTATGGCCATCAAAAACCATGTAAATGGACTGCTTCTGGTAGTAGGTTACGCCAGAACCAGACATGAACGCATTGAGATCAGGGATGCAGTTGCACACATCCTCCATGTTCTTTCGTACGCCTTGAAGTGACGTTACGCCATGCACTTCATCACCCATAGAATAGCTTGAGTCGTCATCAAAGCAGAACGAGTCTGTAAAGGACTCGCGCGTCGTTGATGCGGTCAAACTCAAAGAGAACGAAGACGATGGCTCGCGGCCGACATATCCTTCTCGCTGATGACGTGGGACCCAGCGACCAGTCGAGACTGGAGCTGCAGCCGCAGCTGGAATTGCTGCTGGTTGTTGCGTTGTGGCACCACCACTATCCAAGAACGAAGATGATGGTGGTGGCGAAGATGATGGCGGAGGTGATGTGGCCACAGCTGCATTACGATTTCGAAGAAACCGCGGGATGTATTTCCCGGTCGCTACTGGCGGAGATAACGTATGCAACAATGCCGGTGGGGGTGGCGGCATGGCAATATTTTCCATCGGGTCTTGGACGAAAGACGAGCGCAAGATGTTCATTTCACTGAAGCTAGCATTCGGTGCTTCATCTTCTCCCCCGTCATCGTAGCCTCGGCCTGTGGTTCCTGCACTGGAATATCGTGTAGACTCGATACCATGGTCGCTGTGCTCTGCAGTGGTCTCTGGAAGATCATCCAGCGGATCAAAGGCAAACATGGCCATTCCGCCGAGAGGACTGCGCGACCCATAGCTGGAGAAACTCAGGGGGCTACTCGCACGACGTGGACTCGATCGCTGAAAGTCGCTGCTAGTGCTGGATTCATCTGAAAAACTGTGACGCATTGGGTCAAAAAGCGCTGTCACTGCACTACCGCCGCCAAAAGTGGCACGGGTCGTATACAAATCGTCTCCACCACTGCCAGGTGCGTACGGATCCATACACTCTCGATAATCGAACGAGATGCTTCGGCTCACGCGTGACATGCTCTGTTATAACGCAATCAAATGAGATAGGAGCAATAACAAAGACTGTTTCGCTTTACGTACCCTTCGCGAGAGACTGTTGCTGAGTCGGTTTGGTCTGGATTCGTTCTGCACATCAGAATTAAGCAAAAGATTGTCAATAGCGATCTCAAGAAGCAAAGATAATAAATACCAACGTACGTGAGAGCGTGACAGCGCCGAGACGATATTGGCGATGGACTTCTGGAAGTTGAACAACCAGTCGTGCATCTGGGCGTAATAGATAGAAGACATTTAATATTGGCATTCTCAAGCCAAGGAGACCAACAGAATCCACGTACGCGATCTTTGGATTCAGCCCGCAGGATATAGCGACGACTCTCCAGTCGGATCTGGAAGGAGCTGACGCCGAAGTCTTTCTGCTCGGAGGCCAAACACCACAGATCAATGAGTTCTTTTGCTCGTTTGGTCAGCCAGGCAAAAGAGCGCACCGCAGTGGTGACCGAGTCAATGGCTTCGAGCTGGATGACGCCGCAGCAGGTCGGATCTGTCGGCTTCTTCTCGCGCACATCGGCCTGGGACTTGTAGTAGAACAGCTGACTGTCTTGCATCACGAACCACCGGCCTTTCCAGAGCTGCGGGTTCTCAGAGCTCTGCTTCTCCAGGAATCCTTCCATGAACACCGTCCTACAGCAGCAGAGCACAACACAGCGCACAGTATCCATCGTCAGCATGCTCTATGACCACAGGCATACATAGATAGAGCCACTGAACGTACTCCAAGTAGCGCGTGTAGCCCGCCAGAGTGCGCGGGCGGAAGTAGCTGGCCGATTGCGGCGCGGCGCTCTCGTCGTCTTCATCTCCGTCTTCCGAAGGCGACGTCGATAGCGTTCTGGAGGGCGTCATGACCTCTGCCGTGTCGTTCAGAGACGCAGCTGTGGCCTCGAATCCGCGGCGATACGGCGAGGCCATGGGCACCGGAATGGACCCGGACGGCGGGCGACGTCGATTGCTTCTGTCTGAGGCGAGTTGGTCGCCGTCGTCCTCGCGGTCGTCGGAAGACGAAGACGAGGCGGAGGAGGAGGCCAGTGTGGACATTTGGACGCCACGCGGTGCCGAGTGGCGGCGTAGTCGTGCCTGCTGCGTCCACGCGAGTGGCTCGAGATGGGACGCCATGTTGCTTTCCCAAGATCGGAAGGGAGAGTGCGGTTTTTATGGGGGAGGTCGGTAATTTATGGCGTTTTTTACCGCACTTGTTTTTTGTGTGACACACAATTACATTCGCGTAACATCGCCAGGTTGAAGATACAGATGAATTCCTCGAATCGTACCCCACCAATCGCAATTCATTTAGACAGGTATCGCGAAACATGAGATTATCAAATTTAAGAGTGGAAAATCTCCCGCCCTGGTCCTGTTTGAATGTGTGGATGGAGAGAAGCGCA
>JAADXR010000349.1:0-31984 GCA_023337935.1 Elongisporangium anandrum
AGGTGTGACACGCACATCGCCTGAATACCCTGAGATGGTGTTCACCAAGAAGCGTGCGGCCAGCTCCTGGACGCAGATGCGATTCCTGACTCTTCGATTCATGCAACTCTACTGGCGCACTCCTTCATACAACCTCACGCGATTCGTGGTCTCGCTGATTCTTGCGCTTCTGTTCGGTATTGTGTTCGTGAGCTCGAGCTACACCACGTACCAGGGCATTAACTCTGGCATGGGTATGGTCTTCATGTCGACGCTGTTCAACGGTGTCGTGTCCTTCAACAGTGTGCTGCCCATTTCGTCGGAAGATCGCTCGGCCTTCTACCGCGAACGTGCTGCACAGACGTACAACTCGCTCTGGTACTTCGTGGGATCGACTGTTGCTGAGATCCCGTACGTGTTCTTCAGCGGCTTCCTGTTCACGATCATCTTCTTCCCCATGGTCGGCTTCACTGGTTTCTGGACCGGCGTGCTCTACTGGATCAACATTTCGCTGCTGGTGCTGCTGTCGACCTACATGGGCCAGTTCCTGGCTTACGCTCTGCCCAGTATCGAAGTGGCTGCCATCATCGGTGTGCTCATGAACTCGATTTTCTTCCTGTTCATGGGCTTCAACCCGCCGACCAGCTCCATTCCTTCGGGATACAAGTGGCTGTACCACATTACGCCGCAGAAGTACTCGCTGTCCATCATCGCCTCGCTCGTCTACGGTCAGTGCTCGACTGACCCAGTGTACGACTCGGCCACCAAGACCTGGTCCAACGTGGGCTCGGACCTTGGCTGCCAGCCTGTCACTGGTCTGCCGGTGACTTCGGGCGCCATGACCATCAAGCAGTACGTCGAGGAGACGTTCAACATGAAGCACAGCCAGATGTGGAGCTCGTTCGGCGCCGTGCTGGGCTTCATCGTGCTCTTCCGTCTGCTGGGTCTGCTGTCGTTGCGCTTCATCAACCACCAGAAGAGATAAACGCGTTGTTGGCAGTCGTTCCCATACAATTTTAAACTTGTTATAAGTACACGCATCTTGCAAATCCATAGTGTTTCTTCGGTTCGCACGAGTGCATTATTATTATCTAGTCAGTCGCCTCATTGAATATATACAGTCTTGTTTCGTGTACTGACAAGTTCAATAGCAGAATGGCTCCAAAGGCTGTACGTTGTGGACGATGCTGCACCCTAAGAACGTGTTGCAGTGGTTCCGTGGCTTCATGAAACTCGGACTGGAGATTGTACAGCCCAAACCATGGAACAAGCAGCACCAAATGGGGTCGGAAATCCTTGTATTCCGTTCAAGCGTGAATATAAGGCATCACACGAACAAATCAGTTGAGCGTCACAACGTCGAGCAGGCCGGTGACTGTCACGAGGAATGTTCGATCTCGAGACAACCTGTGTGCCAATTTAACTTGCTACTCTGCACTTGTCATATTTATCAGGAAGCTCCAGTGTCTTCAAGGCCGTGGAGGCTGAGTATCATCGCCAATTGATTTGTGGTGGTGATTTTCCGGTTGGCCTTGTGAAGCCTGTAAGCACAAACGCCTTGCGCCTCAGACTAATGACGTCCAAATTAATGGCGATCTTAAGATCCAAATGGATGCCTTCGGTACTGTACGATACTGTAATTCGAGGCCATCCATCAAGAGGCTCGACCCAACGCAGCTGCCGTCCATCTCCTCCGATCGCACAGCAACCAACGGAAGAAAGATCTCGGTCGCGTGCCTCTGGAATCTTTGCTTTTTCATCTGACCACCACCAGACGGTTCGGTGTCAGACCTGCAGAACTTAATCGCTCCACGTATCATTCGTTTTCAAAATACATCTGCATGCAATAGGTCCTGTATTGAGCAAGATACAATATAGCAACGCATCTGCGCACTGAATTCGCCTATATCAGTGCATTAGCTTGGTGTCACACCTTTGGAGCATTGCCTATCTATTCTCCGTGGCCACGAAAGAATCATGTCTCTCACAAACACACAGCGATGATGGCGCCTGATCCCACAGAGCAATAATGGATTAATCCATTGCCTCTCTCCGTTTAAAGGCAACGCAGTCTCCACGCTTCTGCATCCAGTGGCTCCCTATTGCTATTGGTCAATGTATGCTGATTCGCAAAACGCCAATAAAAAAAATGTACTGACTTAGTTAAATCTGATTGATTATGGGTTCATCCAGCCAAATTTTATGCTTTGCCCTTTCATCCAATAAACCTCAAGGTTTTTCGACGCAGAGTGATGGTCTTGCCCCTCGAGCAGCTCCAGTTGGCCGCTTGTTCTCATTTTAGGACCTCGCTCCATACGTAAGAGACCTCATGCAGCTCACGCGGTCGCTTCTGGGGCTCGCCCCGCTGCTCCTGAGCCTGCTGGGCGGATGCCAGGCTGATCAGATGGCCAAGCCCTCCGTACAGCGCTACGAGGCGCTCACGCGGCCGCTGGAACTGTCTCCCGGCGGCGTCACGAACGCGTTCCACCACCTGCCGATCCCCAAGGGCCCGATCGCGGTCTACCGCTTCCAGGCAGACGTGGTGGAGAAGAATGCGGCCGGAGAGGTCGTGCCCGTGCCAAGCTTCGACGCGTACTTGCACCACCACGTGGTGGTGTCCAACCACCACGCGTACAACGCCAGCAGCGACAAGTGGGCGCCCATGAAGCCCGCGAACTACAGTCGCAGCGTCGGCTTTGGCGCCGGTACGGAGGCGCGCGGCACGCCGCAGAAGTTTAACTACCCGTACGCATTCCTGACGGTCGAGGGCGAGGACGAGTGGATCGCCAACGTGCACATCATCAACACGCGCAAGATGGCGCCTTCGCTGGCGCATAAGTGCCTCGAGTGCCCCTGCACGTCGGAGGACGTGTTCACGAACGACTCGGTCAATGGCATGCACTTCGACCACATGGCGTGCAACGCCGACCTGCGCTTCGACCGCAACACAGTCTGCTCGGCCGCCACGTACTACGGCGGTCTGCGCTGCTGCGAGGACCAGGAGCTGTGTCTCGAGCCCGAGCAGCTCGACGAGATGGAGGACGTCACCAGCACGTACTACCTGCGCTACTCGCTGGAGTATGCTGAAGTCGCGCCCGAGAACCGCCCGCTGCAGGTCGCGGCCTGCTGCGACGCCTCGGGCGATCTGAACCACCACGGCAACATTGAGTACGACGTGCCCGAGTGCGACCCCGAGATCCATCCAGGCTGCGTGCACACGCTGGCCACTCGTCAGCGACTGGACATGGGCGCCAACGCGGTCTATAACCCGCGACGCTCGCAGTTGACGGAGGACCGAGACGTGGAGCTGGTCTACGCTGTGGGCCACCAGCATCGCGGCGGCATGGGCATCCACGTGTTCAACGACAACACGGGCGAACTGCTCTGCAGCTCCGTGCCTTCATACGGCACGGGCGGCGTGGCTGGCAATGAGGACGGCTACGTGATCTCCATGAGCACGTGCTCCTTCGATCCGCCTGTGAAGATGCGCGCGTCCTCAATCCTCCGCGTCGTCGCCATGTACAACAACACGGTATCGCACACAGGCGTCATGAGTCTCATGTATCTGGCCATCAGCGACGTGGACACGCCGACCAAGAGCAGCCATGGCAATGCAGCTTCACAAGGCAACGCTGCACTAAACGAGAGCTTCGAGGCCTCGGATGGAGCAAGCGAGACCAATTCGTGGACCGAGTTCTTCCTGGATACCTTCGCCGTCGGCGTCGTGCTAGCCGCCGTGGGAACACTGGGCGTCGTGGTGCTGAGCCAGCTGAAAAAGCGGCGCGGCTACACGCCTCTGGCGCCGCCCACGAGCAGCAGTCAAGTCTAGTTATTGAGAGTCACCCCGAGTGCCGCACACGTATTTGCTATTCCATTTTCCAACACGAATGTCACGCAATGTGTCGGAATGTCATACTTTGTCCATGCAATGTCTATTAGAATGGAAGCTTCGCCTCCTTACTGTTTTGCAGCAGCTTCGGCCGCCTGTCGCGCCTTGCGAGCCGCGTGCTTGGGCTTCTTGGCCTTGACCTTGGGCTCGCTCTTCTTGCCCTTGAACGGCGCCTTCTTCTTGTCTCCTGTCTGGGGCTTGCCCTTGAACGGCTTGTCTCCCTTCTTGGTGGGCAGACCCTGGGCCTGCAGCGCCTTGCGCGCCGCGTGCTTGGGCTTGTCCGAAGATCTCGTCTTCTGCTTCTTGGCCTCAGGCTCGCTCACTGGCAGGCCCTTGCGCTTCATCTGGATGCGGCCCTTGGCGCCGGCCGAGGCGCGCACACCCTCGTGCTTGCTCTTGGTCTCCTCCTCGCCCTTCTTGTTCTTGAATCGCTTGCCGCAGACCTGCACGCGGATCGGGCGGTTGTCCAGTTTGGTCTCGTTCAGACTCAGCGCCTTGGCCGCGAGACTCGCGCTCTTGAGCAGCACGTAGCCGAAGCCCTTGCCCAGGTTTGACTCGCGGTCGCGGATGAGCCGCACGTTCTCGACCGCGGTCTCGTCCTCGTCGCTCTTGAGCTGCTTCTCGAAGAACGCCCAGACCTTCTCGTCCGTCATCTTGAACGGCAGGTTGCCCACGAACACGCTGCGGCGAGGGTCGATCACCGGTGTCTCGCGGTCCACGCGGATCTTCTTGAGCAGCAGCGTCGAGCCGTTGAGCTTGAGCGCCTCGAGCACCGACTCGGGCTTGGCGAACGTCACGTACGCGTTGCAGTTGTCCTTGGTCGTGTTCAGGATCTTCTTGTTGGCGCACACCTTCATCATGAGCTTCTGGTTGCCGGCCTGGTCCACGGCGCAGCCGGCGATCGGCATGAAGCGCAGACGCACCGTCTCCACCTTGCCGCACGAGCTGAAGTGCTTGGCGATGTCCTTCTGCGTGGCGTCCAGAGACACGTTGCCCACGAACACCGTGCGATCCGTCTTGTCCTCATTGCTGCTGGTGGCTTTAGCAGCAGAAGTCGCAGTAGCGGTCTCTTCAATGGCATTGGCGCTAGCAGCAGCAGCAGCGGCAGCCTTGGCCTCGTCCTTCTCCTTCTTGGTGCGCTTCTGTTTTTTCTCTTTCTTCTTCGGCGCTTCCGCGCTCTCGTCGCCGTCCTCGGCCGCCACCGCAGCGAGGCTGGCCGCGTCCACGGGCGTGGCCTCTTCGGCCTTTCGCTTCTTGGACTTTTTCTTCTTGCCGCTGGCTTCATCCGCCTGCTCCTTGGCAGCCTCAGCGGCTTCCTTCTCAGCCGCCTGCTTCTTTTCCGCCTTCACCTTGGCCACCTCTGTTGGTCCGCAGCACAAATTCATCAGCATTCATCATCCATAGACTGGCCTTGCAGCCTCGCAATGCACAAGAGAGCCACGTACCGGCAGGCGACGTGTAGGACGTCTTCTTGCCGAAGAAGGCCGTGCTCTGAGCGAACATAGAGGCCAGCGGATTCGAAGAGCTCGTCGCCATGGTCTCTGGAGCTTTTCAAGGCGAATGGAATTTGGCTGGTGGATGCAGGCTACAAAGCGCAAGAGCTATACGGCCACGCGCCAGCAATATCCGCCAATCAATTGGAAGCAAAGTAAAACATTTTATCCAATCCTAACCGTGTACATGACTTTTCGACCAATCAAATGTCTCATCGTTAGAGACAACCCCACATTGGGCTTTTGCTACAGAGCGCCTATTCTTCATCGCCTTCGGCGTCCTGCTCGGCTGTGATGAACTCCTTAATAGCCTTCTTCTGACTCGAGAGATCACGGCCAAGGTCTTCGCTCAACTGTCGCACAATCTGTAGCCAATCCAATCCACAAAACGTAAGGAAATTGGCCCTAGAGAAACGATTACAATCAAATTGAAACCCACCTTTTTGACCGTGAGCTCCTCAGCATTGCCCTGGGCAATGATCTCCGTGACCTTTTCGCGGATGTCAGCATCCAGCTCCGGCTTGTCTGTCTTTGATTTGGGCGCCTTCTCCATCACCTCGTCCTTGTCCTCTTCATCCTTGACAACCGCCTTGCGAGCACGTTTGCTGGGCGTGGTTTTCTTCTTGCCCTTCGCCTTGCCTTCGAAATCGCTGGACGAGTCGTTGTCATCCACTGAAGCCTCAGCCGGCTCGTCCGCTTCAGACTCCGTGGCCTCATCGTCGGCAGTAGCCTTGGCCTTCTTCTTAGTAGCCTTGGCGGTCGTCTTTTGCTTCTTCTTGGTAGCAGCGGCGCTCGTAGGCTACCATTTAAAGCACCAACGCACAAATGAGGGACTGTAGCAGAGCTTTGCGACTACAAATGTCTAAACGTACGCTCTTGCGCTTGGTAGCGGTCTTCTTCGCTTTTTCCGAAGCCTTTGGAGACTGCAAGAACAGATTGTTTAGCGATCAGAATCGCTACGATTATAATGCGAGTAATTATTGTCCCCACCTTCTTGGAAGCAGCAGCCTTGGGACTTGCTTTTCGGCCAGCAGACTGAATGGAAACAGAGTGGAAGTCAAGTTATGGTAATAGCCATGATCAAAGAAACCCCCACGCACCTTCATTTCGTGCGGGTTGTAAAGCCAATCGATCAGACGGTTGATCAGAGCTTCTTTGTCGAATTTTGCCTCCTGATCGTCAAACGACTTCTTCGATCGGTCCACCTGAAATCGAAATCACAAAAAACAGTGCATCCAAGTCAGCGCCCAGTCGCAGTCAGCACTATAAAACGACGGCCAGGTCCTACCGCAAGCACGTCCATGACTTCCTGCAGGAAGCTGCGCTGCCATCGACCAATCTTGCCCACGAGCACTTCACGTGCCTAAATATTGCAGCCCAAAGCCACCTGAATGAGTAACTGATTGCAGCAATTGCACCTTGAATGGCAAATACCTTTTCATCGTCATCCGAAGACGGAATGCCAGAAAACTCAAGAATCTGTTCCTTGATGGGTTTCAGCTATAGACTCATGAAAATGTGGTCAGCTGGTGAGAGCTCCTCTTGACATGACGGTATTGCAACCTACGTTCTTGATCTGGAAACGACGGCCGTAGAAAACCAAGTACAGCGCCTTCAGAATCTCGACATGCTTCTTGCCGAGCTCAGTGACCTATTTCCACCATTCAGCATGCCAATTAGACGCACCATTCAATTGCACCTGCAACAGAGACAGCAGCTGAATCCCACTCTCAATGGCATACCTTGTCACCTGCCACAGGAATATCGCGCAGCTTGGTACCAGCGCCAACTGGTGGCGTAAACTCATCCACGTCCTCTTTTTTCTCCTCCACGATCGTGAACTTCTGCGTGGCGCGGCGCACACGGCCGCCAGCGCTGACGTCTTCAGGCTGCACTTCCTCCTGCTCCTGCGTCTCTTCCTGCTGCTGCTCCTCCTGCTCCTGCTTCTCCTCACGCGCGGTATCCTTCTCAGCCGCCGTCATGATCCGCTCGTTCTGCCTGTCGTCTTCCCGCCCTTTTGTTCCTTTGTGTGATGCACGTCGAATCCGAGCGGACGGCGTACGGCACAATCAGGGGTGCGGCAAGTGTACCTACCACTCAAAGTCCAGACCGTCCACTCTATGAATCTGTAAAGGGCATAGTGGATCCAAGAGAGGACAGAACTCAGCCCTGCAGTGGACGGACGCACTTGACTGATCCGAGGTTCGGGGTTTCTGCACTCGCGATCGTCGTCACGCCGGGCAATCGCAGTCGTCTTCTTCGATAGTGAGACACTTACCTCGCACTAAAGGTGGCTGGCCGTGGATTCCTTTCGCTCGCCTTCCCCCTCGACGTGCGCGTGTACAAGACCAGACAGCGCAGCTCTCTTCTGACCGTCGTGGTCTATGGACGAAGCCGACTACCAGGCCCACGAACCGGCCTCGCCGCTTGATGAATCGCCGAGACGGTCGGTTACGCGCCAGGCGTCACTGACGCAAAAAATTCAGCAGCATGGGAACTCCTTACCGGATACTTCGGCGCCACTGAATGGAGAGACGAGAACCACCAGCAATGGCGGAGCGGGGTCGTTTGGAGCTCACGGCGCACTCCGCTCCCCGGCTAATCGTGATGAAGACAATGATCTGTTTGGCGAAGAGATGCACATCACAGAGATCGCGGCGGTACCACCCAGTCAGCCGTACCCGTTGCCCACGTGCTGTCTTGGCGGCGGGTATTACTTCAATTCGTACTTTGCGCAGCGACTGTGTCGTGTCGTGATTCTGATTGTCGCGCTTGACTCGGTCGGCATCATCGCGTTCTGGCATGGAGAGAAAAGCATCGAAGACGGCGGGCTGTACGTCGCCGACACCTATAATTCGCTTGTGTTTCGAGATTACGCGTGCACTACGAGCGACGACACTTGTGGAAGTTGCGACACGGTCTCGGTCTACGCCATGACAGTCTATCAGCTCATGCCTTTGGCAGTATTTATCGGCCTTCCAGCGACTGGTCTGCGCTTTTTCGAGCCCTTCCGACGTGAAGTCCAGTATACAGGCTCAGGCAGTGGCCGTCATAAAGTGAAGCGCACACTTTACCTCCAGTTCTGTGAGCTCGTGGGTGCCTTCATCGTCGTCTACGGCACGCTCGTCGTTCTATACTTTGGCTACAGTTTTTTGCAGGGCAACAACTTCAATTGCGATGTGTGGCGGGTCCACCTCTATGCGTTCGGTGCAGTTGTGAGCTTCTTGCTCACGATGGTCGAGCTTACGTACTTCGCGCGCTTCCGCGAGCACCTTAAGATGCAGCTGGGCGCCTTTAAAGAAGCCGACCAAACCGGAGATATTCGCTCACGAATCGCTCAAAGCCGAAGCAGGTACCGATCCGAGCGATCCGAGATCATCAAGGATATTCGCAAGAAACTTTTCAAGGAAACGGAACTCGGTAACTTGCGTGAGATTGAGAACATCGTGCTCTACGCGCAGACACGACTTGGTGATGACTTTGCCGAGGATATGTATACCAACGCGAAGATTTGCTGCGGCTTCTTTGGAAAGTCCAAGAAAAACCCGTTGCATATTGCGGCGTATCGAGGCAACATTCCTGCAATGGCACTTTTGGTGCAGGCTGGTTTCCAGGTCAATAGCTACGACAAAATTGCTCGCGTGCGCTTCACGACAGGTGATCTTTTCTGGCATTTTGTGCGACCTTTTATCTCTCGCCCTGTGCAGTCTGCTGAAGATTCCGCTGGTTCGCTTTTTCGCACGACGCTCGTCACTCCGCTGCATTGTGCCGTCTCGACTGGACAAATTACCGCAGTTAAATGGCTCATCGATCACGGTGCAAGTGTGAACTTAAAATCCAAGTCGACCTATTGGTCGGAGCGAATTCCACCGCTTTTTGTCGCAGATAACCCGGAGATTGTGACATTGTTACTGGAAGCTGGTGCAAATCATTTGGAAGTCCCGGACCCGGGACGTATGAACACGCTCACTGTTCTGCAGGTGGCTTACTTGAGAGGCAATATTCCAGTGGTGCAAGAGCTTGAACGATGGGGTGGTGACGTTGCTCTCACCCCGCTTCATGAAGCAGCCGCCGCAAACAACATGTCCAGAGTGAACAGGATGCTAAAGTTTGGTGTTGATCCGAACTGCCTTGGTGAACACGGCTATTATGGACTTCATCGCCGCACACCACTGCATTGGGGTGCTATTAACGGTGCCTATGAATCGGTGGAAATTCTTCTGAATGCTGGAGCTGACCCAAATTTTCAAGATAGTACCGGACGAACTCCTCTGCATTGGGCTGCTGCAGTGAATCGACCTGCGATTGTCGCTCTTCTTCTTCAACGAGATGCGGACCCACATCTCCGTGACAGTCAATACATGACGCCACTACTCTGTGCTGCAGCCACGAAGAACGTTTCAAAGGAGATGGTTGAGTGCTTTGTACAAAGTGGTGCAGGCTTGAACGAATCGCTACCGAACGGTGACACTGCGCTTCATATTGCCATGAAATGCGAGCACCAAGAAACAGCGTTGGCTTTGCTGGCAGCTGGTGGAGATATCATGCGAACGAACCGAGAAGGATTCCGCCCGGTGGATTGCACTACGTCGACCAAGTTGCAATTCGAAATCAAGCGCGCTGCGGGCAATCGCGATGTCATGATCAGTTACACTCATTCGCATGCTGAATTTGCTCGGAAGCTGCGAAAGAGCCTGGAAGATGCCAACATCACGACATGGCTGGATCTGAGTACGTACTTCAGTCATTTGTTTGTATTGTCTTCATTTGCTAACCTTGCATTTGTCTTGGTTTCTTTCTTGTACAGTGGATCCAAGTGGTATTGGTGGTGGTGCTGTTTGGCGCGAGGAGATCGCACGCGGCATCAAAAACGCAGTGATGGTGGTCTGCATTTTCACTGAGGATTACGCTCAATCCGAGTGGTGCCTGAAAGAACTTGCGCTCGCCAAGAGCCTCGGTGTGCCCATCATGGCAATTTCCACTGAGCATGCTCAGGTGACGGATGATCTTCAAGTGTACCTCTATACACGCCAAATGGTGCCGTTTGAGCCAGCCATCACGTCTGTGGACAATGCCAATCCGCGCCAGGTCACGTACACCTATGATGACGATCGGTATGCGGCGCAGTTCCACTTGCTCCTGGACGGCGTGCGTGACGAAATTGAGAAGAAGCGCAAGGATCAAGTCATGAATGGTTCCCGACGCCACGACGGCCAGTCCATCTCGGGTACAATGCTGGGTGCAAACTCGGTCGAGTGGGATTCTGCTGCTCTTGAGCGTGGCGACTTCGTGTTCCTCTCTCACGGAGACCAGCATGACGCCTTTGTGAAGCGGATCTACAGCCGACTGCGTGAAAACGGCGTCATCTGCTTCCTTGATGGCGCGCAACACTATTCTCACATGACGGAGCGTATCCACGCTGCCAAGGAGGCGATCCTGCGCTGCGCGTGCTTCATCGTGCTGATCTCAAGCAAGACCGGAGCCAGTGAGCTCGTGAAGGACCAGCTGGCGTTTGCTGAAGACAAGGGTCGCACGATCATGCCGATCATGCTCAACGAGATGGACTTGAGTCTCGACCGCCACTACACGCTGTCGCGCATGAACCTGTACCACTTTGCTCCGGAGCTCGGCTTCAACGCGAGCTTCATGGATCTACTTACGAACGTGCGCCGCAACTTGCCTATGACTTCTGTTGCTGCCGTTCGAGCCACGGGCGCGGCGCGACCATCGCTGTACGCGGCCGTGCGTGCCGTGGCAAACAACCAGCGAGCCTTGAATCGAAGCGGCTCCTCCATGCTCGGAGCCATGTCGACGTCCGCCTCTGACCTGGTCTAGGCCTCTCCCGCACTCACTCTCGTACATACGCACCCACGTACCTCATAATGTATTAGCTCTCGCCTCATAAGCTCCAATAGAGAACAGCTTGACCATCATTCCCCTCTCATGATTGGAAGCCCCCGAAGGCAAAGTTGAAGTAGAGTGCGCGCATTCTTCGCTTAAGTACGATCGCTGGCGTGCGGGGCTCCAATAGGAACCACTCACCAAGTTCAACCGGTCGGAAATGGCGCCCACGACCACCAGCAAGCGCAAGAGCGACGAGCCTCTGATCGACGCCCCCGCGACCAAGAAGCAGCAGACCGCGGGCGACAGCGACCTGCCGTGTGCGTTTGCGTTGGTGTGAGCTGCGCTTAGGCTGTTTGTGGCGCTGACACGTGGCCTTGTGTGAATTATTAAATAGTGTGGACGCCGTCGGCGGAAGTGCTCAAGGAGTCGCAGTGGACCAAGTTCACGGCATTTGTCAACGAGGAGCACAAGTTAGTAGCCGCTGTTTTTTTGTGCCCATGATAATCTGCTGGTTTGCTGACATGGAATGGTTTCTTGCCATAGTGCTGGTGTCACGACACCACAGGAGCTCTGGGCGTGGTCGGTGAATCATCTTGAGATTTTCTGGGACGCTGTACGTGCTTTCTACATTGGTATTGATCGTTGCGCACCGGATATGAACGGTGGTTTGTGTATGTTGAATGTAATAGTGCTGGAAGTTTACGGGCGTAATTGCCTCTGAGCCATACCAGCAGGTGCGCGATCATGACGTGCGGAAGTTTGCCGGTTCCTGCGCGAGCTAATAGTCATGTCTATGGTATTATTGTATATCTAGGTGCTTGATGACGTGACAAAGATGCCTGGTACTTTGTGAAACGTTGATTCACCGAAGTGCGTGGCTGTGTTCTAATAGTTTTCGTTTGTTTAGGAGCCAAGTTCTTCCCGGGAGCGAAACTCAATTTTGCTGAGAATCTTTTGCGCTTTCGTGACGATCACCCGGCCATCATTTTCAAGGGCGAGACCAGCAACCAAGAAGTGCGCATCTCGTACAAGGAGCTGTATGCTCGTGTCGCAGAGCTCTCAGCTCGTTTGGCACAACTCGGCGTAGTTGCGGGCGACCGTGTCGTCGCGTATGCCCCCAATATCCCGGACACGATCATTGCCATGCTCGCCGCCACGAGGTACGAATTAGATTTGCTTTTCTCCGGTTAGCAATGCACTCACATTTGTGCCGTCAGTCTTGGAGCTATCTGGTCTAGCTGTTCGCCGGATTTTGGCTCTCAAGGTGTTTTGGATCGTTTTGCTCAGGTTTGTTTGTTGCTAATGAGTGCACGAAATTAGAATGTTTATCATAATATCTCTTGTGTCAAATTATACAGATCTCTCCGAAAGTCGTGTTCGCAACTGATGGATACTTCTACAAGGGCAAACGTCTCGATACACTTGTTCATTTGAAAGAAATCGTGGACAAGCTGCCGACTGTCGCGAAAGTGGTGGTGGTTCGATTCACCATCCAAGAAACACATGATCTTGACCTCACACCAATCCGAAACGCAATTTACTATGATCAGTTCATCAAAGAACTTGATGAACCAAGCGAAACGATCAATTTCGCGCAGCTTCCGTTTGATCATCCGGTCTATGTGATGTACAGCAGCGGCACCACGGGTTTACCAAAATGTCTTGTGCAGGGACCTGGTGTGCTGTTAAATCACATGAAGGAGCACATGATTGTAAGTATTTCTTCCACAGATTCAACGCTTGAGACACGTTTCTCATTTAACATTGATGCTTGGATGATTTACAACTTCGTAGCACCTCAACATTTCTCGCCATGATCGCGTTTTCTACTATACGACGACTGGGTACGTTGGCTTTTCTATTTTTTGATCAAGCCGTTGTCCTAATTTTTATTCGTTTATTTGATTTACACTAGCTGGATGATGTGGAACTGGCTAGTCAGCGTGTTGGCTGTTGGTGCCACAGTTGTGATTTTTGATGGCAACCCACTGTACCCTTCAACTCAAGCGCTATGGGAATTCGCTCAGGTAGTCACCGAAGCTGAATTCTATGAGCAAATAGTGCGGCTTAATGCTCACTTTTCTTTTGTAACAGAATGTTGGGGTGACCATTTTTGGTACAAGTGCACGATATTTGGCTGCTGTGATGGATGCTGGGTGCAAACCTGGTAAGGAATTTGACCTTTCCAAGCTCCGAATCATTGCATCTACGGGATCTCCAGCGAGTACCAACATCTTCAAGGTATGGTTTACTGACCTCGTTGGGTGATGGAAAAATCTTTGTTTTACTAACGCTGCGCAGTTTGTTTATGAGGATATCAAAAGCGACGTCCAGTTTGCCTCTATCAGTGGTGGAACTGATCTGAATGGGTGTTTTGCTCTCGGTTGTACAAACTTGCCAGGTGTGTTCATTTGAATATTGTATCAATTCGCACGATTATTTTCTGACACGAATTGCGTGTGCATTTATTTTATCTTTCTAGTTTACGATGGTGAGCTGCAAATTCGTGGACTTGGGCTCGATGTCCATATGTTCAGTGACGATGGCAAGGAAATTGTCGAAGAGCAAGGCGAACTTGTATGCAAAAAACCGTTCCCATCGATGCCATTGTACTTCTGGGACGATGCAAGTGGTTCGAAGTATTTTGACGCATGTACGTACTGCTTTCCGCCTACATGTGTCCATGACATCCATAGTGATTGTTCATTCGACTCGTGAACCACGTAGATTTCGACATGTTCCCAAACATTTGGAGACACGGCGATTTTGCCAAGGTGACCAAACACGGTGGTGTGGTCATTTCTGGACGTTCCGACGCAACGTTGAAGCCAGGTGCGCACACTTTCCTTGTATGACTGTGTAGCCGTGTGTCTTACGACGAATGCATTCTATTTCACTTAGGTGGCGTTCGAATCGGCACGGCTGATATTTACAAAATATTGGAAACAATGGACGATGTGGACGACTCTGTCGTCATTGGACAAAGCTACACTCTGGAAGACGGAACACCAGACGTGCGTATTGTGCTGTTCGTCGTTATGGCTGAGGGAAAGACCTGCACACCAGCTTTCAAGAAGCAAGTTTGCAAGGCTATTCGCGAACAAGCGTCTCCACGCCATGTACCAGGCATGATTGTGGCGTGCCCTGACATCCCTCACACTGTGAGCGGTAAAAAGGTGGAGCTAACGGTGAAGAAGATCATTGATGGGAAGTCAGTGACAAACAAGAATGCACTTCGAAATCCCGAAAGTCTCGCGTGGTTCGAAGAGTTTGCTCGCTCATTGAAAGCGGGTCAAACAATTTGAAGGGGTTTCAAAAGCAAAGGTAAATTCGTTATCTGCTCAATTGACTTTGTATCAGCCCACGAGCGCATATTAATGCAGATCTTTGTGCTTTATAGCGCCTGGGTCAACGCGTCTTCAAAGCTCGTGAAGATATCTTCACCAGTACTCCAAGGCACCACTTTTGCTTGGATCTTGTCGGAATGAGACTCAAGCATTTTCAGTAGGGCAAAGGATTTGCCGTTGGGGTTGTCCGCTCGTGCAAATACAATGTCGTTGCTATCAGAAAACATGTCAGCGTCATAATGGGTAGCATTGCATCACTTTCAGCAACATCTTACGTGGAAAGCCGTGTTGCAGGGCAAAAATCGCCGACACCGTCGCCAACGTACAAAATCTGATGGACATCGTGCTCGTCTCGCAAGGCTTCGAGAATCGCCCCCTTGCACATATTGGCTGGGCAGCGTTCACAACCGTGAGGTTCACGATCAGGTCCATGGTAAGGATGGACACGCAAACGCTGCGTGCTCTCGTTGTGCGGCTCCCAGTGCGCAGGATTCGTTTCGAGTTTGGTAACATGAGTCTTCAGCTTGTGATGATCGAGCATGCTCTCGATGTACACGGTGTTGGCGTCGCTGACGATGGCTACAAGGCCATTCGGGTGATCCGCGACGAGTTTGAGCGCATCCAGCATACGTTCCTGCACTGCGATGTTTGCAACTGTCTTCTGAATCTCATCAGGTGAAACATGAGGCCGGTCTTCTGCGAGCATATGCATGAAGTCATCGTTGAACTGGGACCATATTAGCGTCCCCGCGGCAGTGTCGCGCTGCCATCGCGCCGTGAGTTCGACCCGAAGCTCTGGGTAGTGCGTCTGGTAGACCAACTCGTCCGAGTCCTCATCGACGAGCGAGCAGTCGAAGTCAAAGATCGCTAGCACGTTGTGCTTCATGGCGGCAGCGTGATTTGATGTGGAGGGGCAGATGACGGATGACGGGTGAGATGCAGTGAAGACCGACATTGATTAGTATTTCGCGAATACATCCTAAACATGGTGCAAACTGCGTCTGATGCATGGATTTGATTGGCTAAAATGGGTTTAAATGCCATTTGGGCAATTATGACTGGATGAAAGCGTTTCTGGCACTTGAGGGGCGTAATCCAAACTCTTCGAAGTTCAGGGAACTGAAGTTACCGAATCAATAAGACAATGCTTCAACTCCCTGCGCGAAGAGCGATCGGCACTGCCAGTCTATTCGGAAGTGCGGTTAAACACCTCTGCAAAGTGCGTGAAAATGTCGTGGCCTGTGCGCCAGGGAACGACTCTAGCTTGGATCTGTTCGGCGTTCTTTTCCAGCCGCTTGAGCAGCGCAAATGAAATTCCATCCGGGTCACTCGCTCGCGCAAACACAACGTCATTCCTGAAGCGATTTCATGCACAAGACGTCAGTCCCTGACACTAATCAGCCAGTCGGTCCATCGCACGTACGTGGTCAGTCGAGTGGCGGGGCAAAAGTCCCCTCCGCCGTCGCCAACGTAGAGCACTCGGGTGGCTGGATGCTCGCGTCGGAGCTCGTCCAGGATCACGCCCTTGCACATGTTGATGGGGCAGTTGGTGCACGCATGCGGCTCCTGATCGACTGGATGGTACGGCTGCACACGTAGGCGGTGCGTTGTCTCACTGAGCGGCTCCCAATGCGCAGGATTCGTCACGAGCTTCGTGACGTGGCCGTTCAGCTTGTGATGCGTCAGCATGCTCTCGATGTAGACCGTGTTAGCGTCGCTGACGATGGCCACCACGCCGTTTGGGTGTTCAGCCGCGAGCTTGAGCGCGTCCAGCATCCTGTCTTGAACTGGGATCTGCGCCACCGCCGCCTCGATCTCGGCGCGCGTGATGTGCGGCCGGTCCGTGGCCAGCTCATGCAGCAGCTCGTCCATGAGCTGCGTCCAGGGCGTCTCGCCATGGCGACTGCGCAGCGTCTCCAGCAGCTCTGGGTACAGCACCTCGAAGATGTACCGGTCCGAGTTCTCGTTCACCAGCGACCAGTCGTAGTCGAACACCACGAGCACGCGCTCTCCATGCCGCTCTTCCGCCATGCTGAGCTTCAAATATGGAGGAAACCGGTACAACCGCTCGGTATATACCGGTGCGGTAAAGTATTATGCACCGGTTATAATGGTACATTTTCGCAATCTTGAATCGGCGCCTGAATCGCGAGGATAAAGCAGGCGTCACACGCTGAGCGCCCGCGATCCTGCAGGCTCTACGAGGATAGCACAATTACTGGCTGCTTTGTGTACGCTCTGCAGGCCTTTTGACTTGCAACTTGGCATTTAAAAGCCCCATTGGCCTCGCGATATAGAGATGGGCGGACCTCAGGAGCCAAAGATCTCCACAAACTGCGCAAAGATGTCGTGACCAGTGCGCCAGGGCACGACTGACGCTTTGATCTTGTCCGATTGCGCTTGCAGCATCGGCAGCAGAGCAAACGGTCGACCGTCGTGACTTCCCGCTCTTGCCAACACAACGTCGCGTCTGACACCAAGGGGCACAAAGCACATGTAAGACCCTCTTGCTGCATCTCAATCCGACATCTCGTGCCGAATAAACTCACTCTGTCAGTCGCAGCACTGGGCAAAAGTCCACGGATCCGTCGCCAATGTAAATGATGCGCTGCGGTTCGTGTTCGCGCCTCAACTGGTCCAAAACTACGCCCTTGCACATGTTCACGGGGCAGTGTCTGCATCCATGCGGCGCTCGATCCGCTGGATGGAATGGCTGGACACTCAATCTCTGCTGCTGCAGCGTTGGATCTGTCTCCCAGGTCGCTGGATTGGCCACGACCTTAGCTACAAGCGACTGCAGCTCATGCTTGGCCAGCATGCACTCGATGAACACCGTATTGGCCTGACTCACGATCGCCACGGCACTGTCTGGGTATCTTGCTGCCAGCTTCATCGCGTCGATCATGCGCTCCTGCACCGGGATGTCCGCTACAGTGCGCTCAATGATCTCGCGCGTGACGCTGCCCTGCGTAATGAGCTCGTCCAGCAGCTCAGTCACGAGCTCTGTCCAGGGCACCCGGCCGCGTCGCGCTCTCAGCTTCTGCAGCAGCGCTGGACTGAGCGTGCGCAGCAGAAACCGGTCCGAATTAGCCTCCACGAGCGACCAGTCGTAGTCGAACACCACCAGCACGCCTCCATTGATGGCCATCATGCGTGGTGTGGCATGGTGGAAACGGGTGCGCAATACCGGTTTCATACCGGTACACTTAATTGGCCAAAGTCGCGCACTAACGCACTTTGAGGCAACTCCAACGAGTGCGCGCCAGAATGGGCGACCGCATGGGACTCGCGGCCGAGGAGCTGGCCACCGAGACGCTCTTCCCGGGTGACACGGTCGAGTACTTCTCCATGGTAAGCGTCTGTGTGCTTTGGCTCTGTGCGCTTCTCAAGCTCTGGCTCTGGAGCTGGCTGCTGAGGCGCATTGACTGCGCAAGAGCGATGGTCGTGTGCTGACTACGGCTGCAATTGCTGCTGTCTGCAGGCGTTCGTGGCGGGAGATCCTCGCGGCCATCGCGTGGCCAAGATCCTGCGCGTAACGCCGTCCGATGGTGAGTACCCGCTTCGGTTGGACAGCCAAGAAATGTAAGCCACCTGCCGCCATTGGTCATTTAAGTTGGTTGCACTTGCAAGCTGGAAAACTGATGGCTCATTATGCGAGGCAGACTACCCATGACGCTCATGATCAAGAGGAAGCTGGATCGCCATGGCACTGAGATTGCAGCTAACGGTGCGTAGTGATAGCATGCTGGCTGCTTTAGGGACGAATGACTGATGCGAATGACTGATTCTAGAGACGAAGTGGCGCAAGTTGCGAACGTTCAAGCTCGTAGGTGGACAGGTCGAAGGCGAAACGCGGGCAGATAGGCTGAACAAAGGCATGGCGCAGGTGTGTAGCTTCCTGTACTGTCATTGATGCAAGAGATCGGTGGTGCTGATCTATATTACCTCTCTCCCACAGTCAATGGTGGATGCGATTCAGTCCACCAAGAAGATCTGGGCGGCCAAGAAAGCCAAGAAGAAGAAATCACAGCGGCGCGATTCTCATGAACGCGCCAAGGACGAAGCCGACGATTTCTTTGAGACTGCGATGCAGGAGACGAGCAAGCCCAAGCCCAAGAGCAAGAAGGCGAAAGACCAAGACGTGCCGACGAAGAAGCAGAAATCACTGCTGTCGAATTTCTTTCGTCCTCGTGTGGATACAGCAGCACCGACTTCTTCTTCACCTTTCGCTAGCAAGCGCATGCGAGAAGACCGGGATTCGCCACAGCTTCCACGGAAATCGCTGCATGGCGGAGCGAAGCGTCCGCATTCTAGCATATCAAGCCACAAAAGCAGCAAGTACTTTCAGAAGGAGCAACGTTACGATAGTCAGAAGACGCCAAAGAAGAAGATCAGACAGACAGAAGATTATTCCCAAGTGAGGAAGAGCCCAAAGGTGAATCTACAGGGGTTCATCGACACGTTAGAAGTGCAGAAAGCGTCGACAAACAATCTGGACGAATATCTCGCATTGGAGTCCAAGCAAAAGGAACTGCTGGGATCAAGCGAGAAGACTCCACACCGGCAAACTCCCGCCAAGCTTCAGAAAACCAATCGATTCGCCTCTCAAAGCAGCGGCAGTAGCAGCGGTGGGAAAAGTTCATGGGTTCGCGATCGCGAGCGATTTCGTCAGAAACAGGGAACAGGACAAATCAAAGCGAGTTCCGAATCGATGGATACATGGCTCTCTCGAAAGGCTTCTACCTCGCCTCACGATCGCTCGCCTGGAATGAAAAAGAAGCGGATCAGTCGCGTTGGCCTTGAAACAATCAGCAGCCCAGCACCGCGTGTAAGACACCCAGATAGAGACCGCGAGGCAAAGGAGACGGGACTCAGCTTTATGATGCAGAAAGATACAGCAACAAGTCGAGACAGCCATCAGCGATCGCCACTTCACAAAAAGAGACACGAACCAGCGGTAAGAGTGTCTTTCTTTGGCATCGATTTACGATTGCTGATCTAATTTGTAATTTCCATACAGGTTCGAAAGCAGGGGCTCATGAAGTCTTGGGTTGCGCGAAAGAAATGAGCGAGCTTGTTTTGCGCTCATCAATTTTGGTCGCGTTTGCTCCCAGCAATAGCTTCGTGAGCCAGTGACGTGCGTTTCGGTGGGAGCTTCGTAACGCACGCGAAACTGGTCGAGATATTAACCAGTCCCGTTAACATGGCAATGAACGATCGTTCAGAAGCGAGGTTGCCCACAATCAATCTATTGGCGCTTTACCAGACGAAAGCCGCCGTCGTCAAGGTTCCAAATGCCCAAAGCGTAGCATAGCCGAATGAGAATGATCTCTCGGAGCATCGTGAGCGAAGCAGAAATGACACTGAGTTTGGACCCAGGAATCTCTTGCCATTGAACTGCCACTTCCTACAGGATTCACAGATGCACTCTGAGTGAGTATCAACGCGATAGTATCGCTCAAACGTCAGTGCAAGGACGCACCTTGATGGCCAGCTTGCGAGCAGCCGCGATGTAAAGCAGCTCTACGTCAAACGCCCATCGCTCAATGTGCATGGGCGTGAACACGATGACAGCTGCCGCGCGATCAAAGAGCTTGAATCCGCACTGCGTATCACGCACACTCTGCACAGCGAGCGTCGTGACGATGAGGTGGAAGCCGTGCATGAGCAGGTTTCGGATCGGATTGCGCTGCAAGAAAATCAGTCCAGAGTCAGTTCTCCATCAGCAAGCCATCGCTTTGCACCAGTCGTCCATACCTTGGCGATCGCTTGCTCCTCCAGATGTGCGCGACTGCCGCAGACGATGACGCCCTGCGAGCCAGCGGACAACACGCTGTCCATGGCTGCTTCCAGCTTGGCGTAGTCGCGGATCTCCGTCGCATTGTCGGCGTCGGCGAAGAGGATCTTAGCGCCACGAGCGCGCATGACACCCTTGCGGATGGCGCCGCCCTTGCCGTGGTTCACCTGCAGCTGCAGCAGACGGATGCGCTCGATCGTGTGCTTCTTGATCTCATTCTGCACCACTTGGACCGTGCTATCGGTACTGCAATCGTCCACGATGATGATCTCGTAGGTGAATGAGCTGCATCAAGGCATGAAGCACGTCAGCTCTCCCTATCTCTCTCGTAGACACAGCAAAGCCAACAGCATCACATACGGGTCCTTGTTCTTGCGGCCATCCAGATACGCGACCGTGTCCTTGATGGTCACGAGAATGCGCTCGGCCTCGTTGTACGCGGGCATGATGACCGACAGCGAACACGTGGCGGTGTCAATGAGCGATCCAAACGCATGTCTAACACCAGCAGATACGCAGCAAGCCATGCAGTGAATGATCAGCCTTCCAGCAGCGCAAGAGAGAGAGAAGCAAGGCAGCGTACAAGCGCGTCTTGGCGTTGGAGTCGAGCGGATCGGCAAACGTTGCCTCCTGCTCCGGCTCGCCTTCCTCCGCGAGCCGCTTGGCGTCTACCACAGGCGTGCGGATCCAGATGAAGAGAGCGAAACCCCCAGCCGTGAGCAGCGCGGAGATCACCAGCGCGGCGGCCTGCAGCATCTGCTCTCGACTGTCGCTCATCCGATCTAACTGCTTGTAGCTGCCACGCGTGATGCCGATCAGGAGGAGGCTCGCTCTATGGCAGTGGCGTACCCCGGGGTACGTCTGTCCAGTTTTGGAGAGCGTACCCCAGCGTAACAAACCAACTCTCTGGATTTAACTGAATGCAGGTAATTTACTGCTTGATGGAAATAAACGCGGCGTATTTTTCATTTCAGGTGTAAAATTGGTTATTTATGGATTCTAAAGTTTATTTCCGACACATGGCTACATGTTCGTGCTCTATACGTTGGACTCGTACGCGCCGCCGGCCGTAGGCGTCTTGCCCGTGTCTTCGACCAGACCGGCCTCCATAGGCTCTGTCAGCTGGAAGGGCGTGTTCACTTGAGCCTCCAGCTGGCGCTTGAGCGCCATGTAGCGGTAGAAGAGCACTGCTGAGACCACAAGAGCGACAATAAACAGAATCAGGAATACGATGAACGCCGCCTTGTAGCTGGAGCTGACGCGGCTGCTGCTGCCAGACGCCGTGTCGCTGCTGGAGCTGGAAGCCGTGGCTTCAAACGCGCCGTTGTAGGCGTCCGAAGTGCTCAGCAGCTCCTGCACCAGCGTGGACGAGACCTCGAAGCTCAGCGTGTTGGCCTCAGGGATGCAGGTCTTGTTGATCGCCGACAGGTCGCCAGCGTTGGCCACGTAGGACGCCACGATCTCCATGCCGCACGTGTAGCCGTCAGATAGCGTGGTCACGAACGCAGTTGCGTGGGTGGCGTAGTCGAAGGTCACGAGCTCTTTGTTGGTGCCGTTGAGCGCATCCAGCATCCGCACGGCGTACTTGTAGGGCGTCTGCGGGTCCATCTTGCCGTTCATGATGAGCACGCTGGCTTGGCTCGGGATGGCCGCAGGCACGCCCCAGTACTCGTCGCGCGCGTACGCGATGGGCGACGCGTTGTAGCTGGGCACGTCCATCTCGGCGCACGCGCTCGAGTTCTCCTGCGTGAAGGCGCAGTACATGACCACGCTGTCCTGCGTGCCGCTGCTGATGGTCGTGTTGGTGAACCGCTCCAGCATGACGTCATAGGCCAGCTCCGAGGCCTCCCACATCTCCGAGTACACTAGCAGATCGTAGAGCAGGTCGGACTCAAACGCGTCGTCCTGCGAGGCCGAGTTCAGCACCGTGTTGGAGTTCTTCAGGTAGTAGCTCAGCACCTTGGCGTCCTCAGTGTTGCAGCGCGAGAGACGATGCGTGAGCACCGGGATCAAGGGCCGCAGACTGGCGTCCTCCAGCAGCGGCGAGAGCGTCTTGCGCACGGTGTACGAGGCCGGTTCGATGGCCACGCCAGCCTCGCCCGACGTGATGTCACGCACCAGCGCAGCGCAGGTCGAGTCCGGGTTGGCGTCGAAGTCCGCGAGCACGTTCTTGAGCGTCGTGGTCACGTCCGTGCTCGGGAACTGCGCGCTGCAGGTCGTGTCGTTGGCGCAGAAGGAGAGAAAGTAGTCGGCGACTTCGCCGAAGTCGCGGTCCCAGGCCGAGAACCAGTTGAAGTCGTTCTCATCTGGGCCCACGAACGTACTCACGCCGTCCACGATGTAGCCTTCTATCTCGTCCGTGTCGAGGTGGATCAGGCGCTCGACGAGCACCGTGCCGTAGCTCACACCGTAGACGTAGGTCGTTTCGCCCGGCGTGAAGGTCGAGATGAAGGTCGAGAGATCCGTAGCCGCGCTCGTGATGGAGAACGAGGACAGATCGCTGCCGTAACGGGTCTCGAGCTCCTGCGCGCACTCGGCCACCTCGTCTAGCGAGAGGCTCGAGCCACTAGGTGAGCCCGTGGTCGTGACCTGCGAGGCCACGCAGTCCAGCTTGTGGCTGCGCCCCGTGCCGCGGTGGTCCATCGTGTACACGTTCACGGCGCCGTCTAGCAGCGAGTACATGGAGGTCATGGCCGATTCCACTGCAGAGAGCAAGGCATAGCAACAGTGTTAGAACAGAGAAGACCAATGGAAATAGAGCGTAATGGGGGCGTACTGGCAGTGGACGAGGCTCCGGGGCCGCCCTGGATGAACCAGACGTTGGGGAAGCTGGCAGAAGAGGAGGCAGAGCTGGGATTGGCCAGCATGCGCTTGAAGAAGATCTCGACCGTCTGGTCGCTGTCGTCGTCGCAGATGCCCGGGTGGCACAGCGGCGCGTTGTAGATGGCGCACTCGGCCAGACTCTCGTTGGAGACCGAGCCTTCGTCCGAGAACGTGAGCTCGTTGCAGGCGTACCAGCCGTTGAGCACGGACGAATCGTCCGCCTCGAACGCGGCGACAGCCGCCAGAGCGGAGGCCACAGAGGCCAACAGCAGACGCATGACCATGGCTTGAGCTTGCTGGGTCTGAGACAGATTGGGGAATGAGCTGCTGGTCTCAGCTTGTGCCTCTTGAGATCGTCCATCACGAGATCATGGAGATCCGGTCGCATATCTAAAGAGTGGCACCGCGCAGTTTGTGGTGATCTGCTGACTTTTAACTTAACTCATTAAATCAGGAACCATGACCAGTGCCTTAAGTATACTGTATACTTGAGGATCCAGGATGCAATGTACTGATATATGTGAATTGAAGATGTCGACGGAGTCTCCAGATGGCACGTGCAATTGTGGCCCAGCGAAAGCACTATGGATTCGCGCTGAGTGACGTTCGTGGGCTCGACTCATGGCGGCCGCAGGCTCCAGAGGCGGAAGGCGCCCCGCCTCACGGGAAAATCCGAGTGTGACCCACGGTTGCACCTGCGTGCGACGACGTCTTCCGGGTAACGAACTGGACGGAGATCCTGCAGCTCCCACAGCAGCCACCAGCTTGGCTTTGGCACTGGATTCGGCTGCTTGATTCACGCATCTTTGTTGCCATCCTTGCAGTTTGTGGTCTATCCCAGCGACTACAATCTGCAGGTGCGATGAAGGGGTCTTTATCTAGGGCGGAGAGATCGATACTAACAGACCAACTGCACGCCAAATGACTGCAAACCATACATTTGATGCGAGAATTTATTTTTTTCCCGCCAAATGGCTCGTAAAATACCAAATCTTTGCGTCGAAAATTGGCATTCAACTGAGCCGCTTCCATTTCGTGAGCGTCATCTTGCAGCAACATGGGGCCATTTGGTGTCCACACTAAACAGTCCGAGATAAATGCGAGTCTGAGATTTGGAGACCCAAATGGCTGTCAAATGCGTCGATTTAATTAGCCATACAAACGTCAAGTGATAGCCAAAGCACCAAGGCTTAGATATTTCTCCCAATCCGCCAGTCACTGCGCGGACTTGAAGGCGTCGGCCACAAGCGCTGCGTACTTGACCGTGTTCATCGCCTTGGCTGCGAGCGCCGCCGAGGACGACACGTTTGCGATCATGACCGTGCTGCCCGCGTTCGCCGGTTCGATGTGGCTCTTGAGCAGCATGGTCAGCTTCGAGTTGCGGTACGGCGTGTGGCCAGGCGCATTCTGCGCCCGGATGCACTCCTTGAGCGCCAGTAGGCTCGTGTTGATCTCTCTGGCCTCGCGCATCTCCTTCGTGTTGCGCTGACAGCCTTCGCCCGTGTACTCAGCGCCAGCGAGGTCCACGAACACGACCATGCCGCCCACGCTCCCGGACTTTGCGGCCTCCACGCGGGCTTCCGCTGCCTGGACCTCTTCATCCGCCGCCCGTACCTTTGCCTGCAGATCCTCCAGGCGGTCCGTGTCTTCCGCCGAAGCCACTCCGCCAGCCGTGTACTTGCCATCGCTCCCGAGCTTGTAGATCTGGAGCTGGATCGCGATCAGCTGGTCGTCGCGCGCTTTCCCGAGCGGGACGACCCGCGACTTGGCAAGAACGACGTCCTGCCGCGCACGAGAGAGCTCCGGCGTCACGATCTCCAGCTCGAGCACGGCGTGAGAGCGACTGCTTTGGCCGTGCAGCTCGGACGTGCCTTCCGCGCGAGAGCTGGCGCTCGATCGGATAATGCCGATGACTGCTTCGGCCGAGTCGCCGTAGAGCGCGGTAAGCGACTGCGTCAGCACTTCGCCATTCGGGCCCATCGTCGTCTCACTGCGCACGTGGATGACGCCGTCTGCGTCCTCCCGGACGAACCCTGGGTGGCGGTCGTTCAGTAGATCGTAGACCTTGCCGTTGTACACCTCGAAGAAGCGCACCTGCATGAGCAGTCCGCTGGCGGCAAGCGCGAACATCTCCTCCACCGCGTGCTGGTACATGCCCAGCTCCTGGCCATAGCCGAAGATCGTGTGCGTCTTGCCGCTGTTTGTGTGGCCGTACGCGAAGCAGCAAGCGGTTCCTCCTGCCAGCGCCTCCGCCAGCAAAGGGCGGATCGCCTTGGCGTACGCCTCGCTGTTGTTTGTGGAGAGGACCCCCGCCAAGTGCTCGAAGCGCTTGACCAAGCCTGGCGCATGGACGGACACGGAGCCTTCGTCGTACGAGTAGCGCACGAGAGCGTCGCCCTCCTCGGAGGTGGCGAGCGGCCGCGGTCGAAGGAACACTTTGGTCATGATCAAATGGCAGCAGTCGCGGGCACATCCATCATTCAAGAATGATTGTAATACTACAAACATTCCTTCAAGAAAGCCAGACGAGTCGCTTCTCTGTTTCTGGTCTGCCCTCCAACGTCCCAGCCGCCAGCAGCAGAGGAGCGCTGACATCGCGCTCTTTGAATGCGAGTGGGGTGAGATCTCACGCATTATGTCGCGAATCCAGACACAAGCCCTGATGAAAAGACGCGATCTAGCAAACCTCTGGCAATTCGAGTTTATTGCGCTACTGATGCGTCCTGCGCAACGAGCCGCAGGGACGCATAACAATCAATGGCGAGACTTCAAGGTCGCAAACTCATGGAGATGGAGGAGAAGACGCGGCGGAAGACAATACGAAGAGAGGCAACTGCAATGGAATCGATCATCGCTTTCAGTACGCAGTGCACGCTCTCGCGATAAGCGAATCGCCTAGCGCTCTTTGCAGTGAACCTGGATGATACGCAGGAGATCTTCAAACCAATTGCAGTATGGTGAACCCATTCCATCCCTCTCTAACCCGATTGTTTCTACCATGTGGACCACACTTTCCCACCCCATTACAGGAGCGACTGCGAATCAAAAATCAAATCAGGAAGATGGCGCCGCTGACGCTGGAGCAGAAAGCCTCGAGGCGGCGCTGGTCTGCGCGCGGCTGGTGGCTGGGCATGCACATCTACGACTACGCAGTGCTGGTGCACAGCGGCGTGCTGAAGGCCCAGCCCACGAGCGATCTGGTGCTGCTGGCTGTCGTGGCGACTGCCAATCTCAGCAGCTACGTGGTCCTCCAGAGGTCCAATCCCGGGTTTGTCCCGCTCACGCTCAAGCCACGCGATCTGGAGGCGAATGCGGATGCCGTAACCACACAGAGGATGGAGTTGCAGGGCGACACGCCGACTGATGCGGATCTGCTCGTGCCTCGACAGGCGACAGAGAATACGCGCAGCACGGGTGACGCAGACCAAGAAGATTGCAGCGTCGATGGATCACCAGCACGAATATGCGACGTCTGCAACATCCTGCAACCCATGCGGACCAAGCACTGGTGCGTAGAGTCTGCTACTGATTGCTAATGCTGGAGATTCAGTGTGTTAAATGAGTGGCTTTGTAGCAAATTTTGTCACCGCTGTGTGCGCCAATACGACCACCAGTACGTCCACCAGGCTTTCAATGCTGCTCTATAATCATGAAGATGCTGACCTATTGGCACTTTGGCTCTTGTCTCTGCAGCTGCGATTGTGCTGGCACTTGCGTGGGCCAGGAGAACCGGCATCTCTTCCTGCTGTACCTTTGTCTGCAAGTGTTTGAAGGGATTCTCGCTATGGGACTCGTCAGCTCGTCGTTCGCGCTCAAGTCGTCGGTTGACGAGTGGTTCAAGGCCAACATCCTGTACATCCTAGCGTGGTTCTCGCTCTTCTGCGCGCTGCTGCTGGCCATTCCGCTGGGAATGTACCAGCTCTTCCTCATTTCGACCAACCAGACGTCCTGGGAACACGCGCGGCGCTCGAACATCACGTATCTGCAGTCGCTTCCGGACGAAGTCTCTCCCTTCGACCGAGGCGTGATCATGAACTGGTGGGTCTTCCTCTCGCGTGGGGACGCCAACAAGTGGGTCCACAGCTCTGTGCGAGTACCGCCAGGCTCGCCCTCGTCCCTCATGTAAATAAATACCAAGCTCAACCCAGAGACCAGTTTCCATGATCCGTCCTGTTGCTGCAACAGCAGAGCGATGAAGCCGAGTAGAAGGATCTGTAAACGTTAGCCAATAGAAAAATGAAGTAGGATCGCTCTTTTTTGATGAGCCATGGCGATTCGCATTATATTCCCAGTGTCGCTTTGCCTTCATCGCCTCAGTTATTAACATCAGATCCTCATCTTGGAATTAGTTCTCTCGACTATGCGCTAGTGCTGTTGGATCCACGAATCCTGTTCTCGTGGACGCACTGGCATGGATAAAGCAATTAAGATTGCGTGACTGGTGTCGGGTCCGCATGCGTCAGCGTCTGCAGCATTTCAGCTGCTTTGTCCACATTGTCGCATCTAAAACCACGTTTAAAGTCTCCAGTTCAGTCACGTTCCAAGCCTAAAGCACATGAGAGCAGCATTGGAACTTACGCTTTCGTGGCGGACTCACACTGGTTCGTAGAGTCGGCACTAGCGACACCAGTCGATGGAAGCGACAATGGCTCCGCCGCTTCCACCACTGCGAGCTTCGTACATTCGACTGCAGGAACCGAGACCGGTGCTACTGGGGGCTGCACGGGTTCCAAGGGCATGGTTTGCATCACTGGTGCAGGAGGAGGAGCCAGCAGGATATCCACCAGCACTGAAGCTGGTTCCTGTGCAAGACACGGAGCTGGAGGCAGCAGCCGATTCTGGTTCTCAAGCGTCTGTTGAGCTGCTTCCTACAGGTACCAGGGCCAAGGGGTCAGTATTTAGTTGTTTGTACCTGCATATTTGGTGCTGTACCTGCGTCGTTTTGAACGAGAACGACTGCATTCCCCCGGTGCTCGGGCCGGATTCTGTGTACTGGATGAAGCCTGTGTCCCGAGCCACTGGGTTGACGCATTCGCCAAGCGAGTTCACGTCACAGCCACGGGTTTCTAGCGCGACAACCCACGCAGATCCTTCCTGCTCTGGTTCTGCAATGGCAACACGATCTGTTAGAGCTCCACCACTAAAAGCATCTTTATCATGACCAAGAGACGCACTCATGAGTCTCCAGTTCACGCCCGACTTGTCCGGGTCGTTGAAGTCGTAGACCTGCGACCAGTGATTGTTGTTTGGCTCCAGTCTGGCATCGCTAAAGTGCTGCTGGATGCCAGCGTAGGCGCCGTTGAAGGGCGCGAACTGCATCCCCGTCGAGGTCTCGATGATCGGATCCGTCAGCGAATACAGATACACGCTGCAGCCAGAGCAGTCGCGCGTACGCAGCTGCTTACTAGAAGAGCAAGAGTCGTTAGTATAGCTGTGGATATGCAGCTGCAACTCGTGGCGTACCAAGCGATCGTGAAGACGCAGTTGGTGCAGTTGCGCACAAAGACCGACTCGGAGCACGGTCCTAACCAGCAGAGATCCGTTTAAGAATCACACACATTGGCATCTGCCTAGTAAGACAACGCACCGATGAAGACGTGGCAGTTGTTGAGGTTGTCGATCTGCACCTGGTCGCATTGGTCCAGCAGCAGCACTTGGCACTCGTCCAAGTCCGACAGGTCGAACGGCTGGCTACGAAGCAGTAAAGCAGTAGCCACAGTCAGCCATCCACCTAAGAGCAACATGTTCAATGTGCTTCCTCACCCTGCGATGTTGCCAGGCAGCTTGACGAGCGTCTGCTTCTGCTTGTTGCGGAACGTGTAGTTGGTCTCAAACTCGTACCGGCGCCACGCGTTGCGGTCCGTGAACTGCGTGCCGTCCGTCGCTGTGAACTACAGTCACAACAATCAGTCAGCACTCCTGCCACTCTCTCTCTCTCTTCAGCTCCCAGTTCCTTACCACTGCCATTGGGCTCTCGGGTTCTTGTCCTTTCGCGTAATGAGCGCTTGGGTTTCATGTGTCTCTTCGCGACAGGCTGATACCGGTATACCGATATCAATACCGCTAGTCGCATCGGTATCATATCAACGGCAGCCTATAATACTAATGAGCATGAGCGTGGCCAGTGGTCGGCCGCATGGGCTGCTGGCGCTGCTGCTGGTGCTGCTCTGGGCTGTGTCTCTGGTCCAACCGTCCACTGCATCCGACGCCTCATCCTCCACTGGCTCTGTCATCTCAGACGCGGCGATCAACGCAGCAGAGGAGCTGTACAACGACACGTGTCCGTCGCGCGATCCGAACGTCGCGAGCCGCCAGAAGCACGTGGTGTTCGTGTCCATCGCGATCAAGGGCCACGCGCTGCCGCTGCTGCATGTAGCCAGCGAGATGACGCGGCGCGGGTATCGCGTGTCGTTCGCGACGCACGAGTCCGGCCGCGACTGGGTGCAGGCCCACGGCGTGCGGTTCCTCTCGGCCGGCGCGTTCCCCATCTCGGCCGACGACCTGCGCGCCAAGCTGCGCGCCATGACGCGGGACTCGTCCAACTTCCGCGGCATCCTCACCATGTTCAGCGACGTGTTCGTGGCGGCCGCGCGGCCCATGTACGACACGCTGCTGCCCCAGCTGCAGCAGCCGGCGCTGCGGCCGGACCTCGTGGTCACGGACATCGCGAGCGTGGGTGCGCAGGAGCTGGCGCAGACGCTGCGCGTGCCCTTCGTGATCAACTCGCCGTCCATCCTGTTCGATCTGGGCGACGCGCCGAGCTACATCCCGGCCTGGGGCACGGGCTTCAGCATCCACATGTCGCTCTGGAACCGGTGCCTGAACATCCTGTTCCCGAGACTGCTGTCCGTGGCGCTCACGCCGCCCTTCATGCAGCTCAACAAGATGCGCTGGGAGCTGCAGCTCAAGCCCTACCGGTCGCAGCACGAGGTCTTCAAGGGCGCGCGCGTGCTGCTCAACACGGCCTTCGGGCTCGAGCACCCACAGCCGCTGTCGCCGCTCGTGGAGCCCGTGGGTCCGCTGCTGCCGGTGCTCAACCGCACGAACGGCAGTCCGATCACGACCCACAGCGTCAGCCCGGCGCTCAAGAACTGGTTCAGCCAGGCGTCGCGCCCAGCCAGCAGCTCCACCGGAGGAGTGATCTACCTCAACCTCGGCACCATGGCGTACATCGACCTGTGGCAGGCCGAAGCCATTATCGAGGGCCTCGTGATGCGAGGCGAAGACCCCGCAGCCATCCGAGTCCTCTGGGTGCTGCCCACGGACCAGCGCAACGTGCTGCCGAACGATCTGCCGCCGTCCTTCCTGGTCAAGTCGCCCAGCGCAGTCTCCCACTTGGGCGTGCTCGCGCAGCCCAATGTGAAGCTCGTGATCTCGCACTGCGGCATGGTCTCGGCCCAGGAAGCGCTCGTGTTTCACAAGCCGCTGTTGTGTATTCCGTTCCTCAACGACCAGCCGGATGTGGCGGCCCGCGTTGTCGACTCGGGCGCCGGCCTCGCGCTCGACAAGAACCTGCTCACGCCACAAGCCGTGCATCGCGCCGTGGTGCAATTGCTGACCAACGCGTCCTTCAAACGAGCCGCCAAGCGTGTGGGAACGCTGCTGGATCGCGCAGGAGGCACGAACCGAGCCATTGAGATCATCGACGCTGAGCTCCGACTCGGCTCCCAGCACCTGGAAACTCTGGACCTCGTGTTGCCCTGGCACAAGACCGCCATGCTGGACGTGTACACGGTCTACCTTGCGCTGCTCTGCATCCTGGCCGTGTGTCTCCGCATGCAGTGGCTCATGATCTACTTCGTGCTCTCCGAGGTCTTCGGCTTTGTCTGCGCTGTGCTGTTTGGCCCACAGGGTCCCGATTCTGAACTAGAGGACGAGGGCAAAGAGGAGGACGTGCTGCAATCAGCAGCAGCCACAACGACAGTCGAGACCAATAGCGAAGCGACTCAATCGCGGATTTAAATTTCACTGAATAACTCAATATTTCCCAAAGGCTATCTGTCTAGTTCTAGGCCGGCAAGCGCAGGGCTGGAGTCTGGACCTGCCTCCTAAACTGCATCAGCTCTTCCTGGAACTTTTGCTCTCGCTCTGCCTGCTTCTGCTTCTCCGTAGCACGTCGAATGGCCTCGTTCTCTCGCTCCTGGCGCGCTGCGTCCGTGAGAATGGGCTGCTCTTCCCACAACGCAGGCTGGTGAGCCATAGACATAGTGCCTTGCGATGGCTCTGGATAAATGGGCTTCCGGCTTGTACCATCGGTGCGTTTCGATAACGCGCGGTCGATTGGAGGGAGATCAGATTGACCGCCTAGCGGATGCACTTGTCTGGTGCTCACAATGGGCATCTCGTCTTCCTCGACCTCTTGCTGCCAACCACAAGAGCAAAAGCGTCAATTCGGATCCGAAGCTCAACCCACAGGAGCAAAGCACTGACCGGAAGTCCGAATGATTTGAGTTTGGTCAATGGCGGCATTTTCGCTGGCATCCTGCTGGCTGCAGACGCCTCGGGGCCTTTGATAATGGACGCTAGCAACGGAGCCGGGGTGGGCGGGTCATTCCTCAGTGGCGCTGAGGTGTTCGAGGGCAGAAGCATGCAGATTCTGCTGGAACTGCGTTTCCTGTTGGTTGACAGCATTTTGACTGTATTGGAGCTATCAGTGACTGAAACTGGAGAACGATAAACCCTTTTGGAGCTCTGCACTTGTACAAACGGATGCTGAAGCAGCTCAATCGCAGTCGGACGCTTCGCTGGATCGATCTCCAGACACGAGAGGATGAAAGAACTGGCGTCCGGAGACAACTCGCCTGGCAATTGC